>JAJEJO010000176.1:1405949-1479221 GCA_020662805.1 Glaucomys volans | reverse complement strand
TGCTGGGATTACAGGTGTGCGCCACGACACCCGGCTTATAATATATTTTAAAATCAATTTCTTTTTATTTTTTTTCATTTTTTTCATTTATTTTTTAAAATTTTAGGTCATTGTACACAAATGGAGTACAACTATCAGTTTTCTGGATGTACACAAAGTAGAATCATACAATTTTCATATTTATACATATACATAGGGTATAGATGTCAATCTCATTCTATTATCTTTCCTTCCCTGCCCCTCCCCCTCTTATTGTATATACAATAAGAAAATTGTATATATTTTCTTCTATACAATCCATCCCTTCTCTAGTCTTCCTGTGCCTCTTCCACCCCTGCTATGTGTCATCAACCACTTATAAGAGAAATTGTTCAGCCATTGGTTTTTTGGGATTGGCTTATTTCACTTAACATGATCTTCTACAGTTCCACTCATTTACCTGCAAATGTCATAATTTTATTAGTCTTTTTGGCCGAATAATATTCCATTGTGTATATATACCAGTTTCTTTATCCATTCCCCTATTGAAGGGCATCTAGGTTGGTTCCACAATCTAGCTATAGTGAATTGGGCTGTTATAAACATTGATGTGGCTGCATCACTGTAGTATGCTGATTTTAAGTCCTTTGGGTATAGGTCAAGGAGAGGGATAACTGGGTCAAATGGTGGTTCCATTTCGAGTTTTTGAAGGAATCTCCATACTGCTTTCCAGAGTGGCTACACCAATTTGCAACTCCACCAGCAATGCATGAGTGTACCTTATCCCCCACATCCTCACCAACACCTATTGTTGCTTGTATTCTTGATAATAGCAATTCTAATTGGGGTGAGATGATATCTTAGGGTAGTTTTGATTTGCATTTCTCTTATTACTAAAGATGCTGAATGCTTTTTCATATATCTGTTGATTGCTCCTAGATCCTCTTCTGTGAAGTGTCTGCTTTCACAGAAATGAGTGTCTGTTCATTTCCTTAGCCCATTTGTTGATTGGGTTATTTGTATTCTTGGGGTAAAGTTTTTTGAGTTCTTTATATATTCTGGAGATTAGTGCTCTATCTGATGTGTGTGTGCCAAAGATTTTCTCCCACTCTGTAGGTTCTCTCTTCACATTGCTGATTGTTTCCTTTGCCGAGAAAAAGCTTTTTAGTTTGAACCTATCCCAATTATTGATTCCTGCTTTTATTTCTTGTGCTTTGGGAGTCATGTTAAGGAAGTCTGGTCCTGGGCCAATATGATGAAGATTTGGACCTACTTTTTCTTCTTTTAGGTGCAGGGTCTCTGGTCTAATTCCTAGGTCCTTGATCCATTTTGAGTTGAATTTTGTACAGGGTGAGAGATACGGGTTTAGTTTCATTTTGCTGCATATGGATTTCCAGTTTTCCCAGCACCATTTGTTGAAGAGGCAATCTTTTCTCCATTGTATGTTTTTGGAGTCTTTGTCTAGTATGAGAGAACTGTATTTATGTGGGTTTGTTTCTGTGTCCTCTATTCTGTACCATTGATCTACCTGCCTATTTTGGTGCCAATTACCATGCCATTTTTGTTACTATTGCTCTGTAATATTGTTGAAAGTCTGGTATTGTGATATCTCCTGCTTCGCTCTTCTTGCTAAGAATTGCTTTAGCAGTTCTGGGTCTCTTAATCCTCCAAATGAATTACATGATTGCTTGTCCTATTTCTATGAAATCTGTTATTGGGATTTTAATTGGAATTGCATTGAATTTGTATAGCACTTTTGGTAGTATAGTCATTTTGATGATATTAATTCTGCCTACTCAAGAACGTGGGAGATCTTTCCATCTTCTAAAATTTTCTTTAATTTCTTTCTTTAATATTCTGTAGTTCTCATTGTAGAGGTCTTTCACCTCTTTTGTTAGATTGATTCCCAATTATTTTATTTTTTTAGAGGCTATTGTGAATGGGGTAGTTTTCCTAATTTCTCTTTCAGAGGATTCATCACTTATGAATAAAAATGCATTAGATTTATGAGCATTAATTTTATATCCTGCTACTTTACTGAATTCATTTATGAGTTCCAGAAGTTTTCTGGTAGAATTTTTTGGTTCCTCTAAATAGAGAATCATGTCATCAGCAAAAAGGGATAGTTTGAGCTCTTCTTTTCCTATTCGTATCCCTTTAATTTCTTTGGTCTGTCTAATTGCTCTGGCTAGAGTTTCAAGGACAATGTTGAATAGAATTGGTGAAAGAGGGCATCCTTGCCTAGTTCCATTTTATATTTTTTTCTCTGCAAGTTTTATTAAATTTACTCCTTTCTTCATGAGTTTTTGTAGTTTATTACAATGAGTCTGGGTTTAGATTTTTAAGATCCTTCTTGGGACTCACTGGGCTTCAAAAAATGTCAGATGTGTAAGGAATTATGGGAATTCTCAGACATAGTCTCTTCAAATATTTTCTTTGTCTCATTCTCCATATTTTCTCCTCAAACTATAATTAAACATTTACTTTTGATTAGACATGTTTGATTTGATTCTATCCATCATAGCTCTTTAATCTCATTTCAGATTTTCTGCCTCTGTAAGCAGTAATTATTGGAAATTTTGTTAGATCCATCATCTAAGTCAGTATTTTCCTCATCTATTAATCATTGACTAATATATAAACCAGTCATTAAATTTCTAATTTCAATTATTATGTTACTCATTTCTGGAAATTTTCTTTTTTTTTTTTAAATTTGTTTGGTCATATTTTTCTCCAAATGCATGGAGTTTCTCCCTCATTTAAAAATGTACTAAATATACTCACTTTAAATTATATCTCCAGCAAGTATAATAGCTGAAATTGTTACTGAACTAATTTTGTTCATGAATATTTCTGCTGCCCTCCACTTATGGTGGTTTGTACTTTTTTGTGTATCAACATTGTGTTAGGAGATCATGTTTTGTTGAATCCACTATATGAGATTTTCATCATCTGTTTTGAGAATGCATCCTTCCAAGAAAAATTTACACTTGTTTCTGACTGGTGTCAAAGACAGTAGGGATTTGGTTATTTTAAATTGTAATTCTTTGTTTACAGTTTTAAATTCAACCCCTAATCCTATGTGAAGACTGCCTATTGGTCCTGTCATTGATGTTGCTGTGTTCTTTTATATTCCAATCATAGGTCAGACACATTGCTTTGCTAGCTGTCTTACATGGTTATTTTTTCTTAGTTTAAACTTTCTATGTAAGAACTGTTCAAAATTTATGCTGATTCTCTCAGTCAATAGTTTGGGGTATTGTCTGCAGTCACTCATTGTCACTGAATTTATGGCATCTTTGCATATTCTCAATGTAACAGATTTCTTTGTTTCTAGCCTTTCTCCCTGATTTGTAATCCTTTGTCATTTGTGTCTTTAGATTTCCCTTTCTTTCAGGTATATTTAATGATTTTAAGTATTGTCTAAAGTATTTTCTTAAACATTTAATGAATTTTAACTGAGAATGGTTAATATCCATATGTATTCTTATCCCACTATAATCTGAAATATTGAAGTCTAATGTTTTTTCTCCCAAATATGATAGGGGCATTGCCAAACACAAATGTCTTTCCCCATCTCCATCCCCAGAAGAAAATCTTTTGAAGAGTTTAGATCAGAAAAAAAGAATCTTTTGGCTAAAGTTCCAATAATCAATTAGTATAATAAAATTCAGTTCTCCAACCTAACTGGGAAATTCGAAATTTGGTAGTTCTCGACAAATGTGAGAATTACCTATGTTTGTGTAGAAGCTTAGAGCCAGTTATAATATGGGTTAATAAGAAAAAAGAAGGTTTACTGTGGGAGATAAAGGTTGAAGGCACAGCTAGCAGGGAAAGGTGATATCTAGCTTGGAGAGAGACATGGCAGAAAGAGCAAAACTGGACTTTGCACCACCCAAACTTAGTTATCCTTGATGTACTACTGAACAATTGCATGTACTTGGCCAAATCATTTAACATTTCTAAGACTCAATGTCTTTGTAAATATAGTGGGCATAATAAAATATTTAACCATAAGTATTAAAATATCTCACCTATTTAGAGTGGCAAGTAAAATGATTATCATGAAGAGGCCCCTAATAATTTGTATCTATCACAGTACTTTTACTAGCATGAATTTTGCCAATGCTCTGTCCCTGAGGGACTGGAGACACACCAGCATTAAACTTGGATCGTTCATATGTTATGCATTTCTTTTTAAGTTAACTAATGTTGACTATATTTTGTTTGTACCATATTATTAGTTAAACAATTCTTAACAAACATACCTAAACAATAGTAGACTGCATAACATAAAATGAACCATTTTAAAGTATATTAGTAAGTAACATTTAGTACAATCACAAATGTCATGCTATACAGCATTTGATTTACCACAAAGACAAACCAACAAACTATTGGCTGCCATTTCCTTATTATTTCCCATTTCTCCCTCCCCCAAACATATTTTCTATCAGTACAATTTTTTCTATTCTGACCTTTCATATAAACTCATATAAATACAATCAAACAATATGTAGCTTTTTGTGTCTCATTTACTTCACTTAATATTTACTTAATATCTTTAGGATTTATAATTCACATTATTGCCATGTATTTCATTAATTTTTATAACTGTCTAATACTTCATTGTATGGATATACCACATGTTGTTTATCCATTCATTCATTAGTTGATGGACATTTGGTATATTTTCCATGTTTTTGTGATTATGAATAATATTTCAATGTACAACTTTTAGGTGAAGATTTATTTTCAATTCCTTCTGGAGTAGTATTAGAGTGGAATTTATGGATCTTATAGTAATTCTATATTTAACTTTTTGATGAACAGCAAATGCACCACTTTTTGTTCCTGATAATAACACAAGATGTTTCCAGTATCTTGCCATCACTTGCTACTTTTTCCCTTTATAAAAGGCACACCCATCTTTTCTTGTGATTTTGACTTTTATTTTCCTAGTGAATAATGATTTCAAGCTTTCTTTCACATATTTATTAGTCATGTGTATATCTTCTCTGGAAAAATGTCTATTCTGGGCCCCTGTTCATTTTTAAATCATTGTCTCTTTTTATTTTGGGTTGCAGGGTTTTTTATATATTAAGTATAATAAATAATTTTCAGATATATCATATGGAAATATTTTCAATGACTGTGTAGTTTGTCTTTCTTCTTCTCCTCTTCCGTCCCCTCTTCCTCCTCCTTCTCCTCTGCCTCCTCCTCTTCCTCCTTCTTCAGTACTAAGTATTGAACCTATGGGTATGTTACCACTGAGTTAAACCCTTAGCATTTGTTATTATTATTATTATTATTATTATTATTTAATTTTGAGACAGGGTCTCACTAAGTTGCTTCGGTCCATGCTAAGTTGTTGAAACTGCCTTTGAACTTGCAATTCTCCTGCCTTAGCCTCCCACATTTCTGGACTCAGGTATATAACACCATGCCCCACGTCATTTTCACTTTCTTGTCAATGCTTTTCACCACAAAAGATGTTTTGCTTTGTTTGAATTACAATTTATCTTTATCCTTGGGTTGTTTGTGGTTTAGAGGTCATCACAAAAACATTAAAAATATTGCTTAAACCAATGTTATGAAAACTATGCCTATATTTTTCTGAGTTTTATAGTGTTAACTCTTATATTGGATCTTTGATATATTTTGAGTTAATGTTTGTACATATTTTGAGGGATGGGACCAATAGATGGAGGGTTAGTTATCTATGTACCAGTTCTTGAAGAGTCTGTTTTTCCTTCTTGAATACAGTTGGAACCTTTGTTGAAAATGAGTTGACTATAGATGTATGTTTTATCTGAACTCTTCATTCTCTTCCAGTGATCTATATATCTATCCTTGCCAAAACCATGTTGTTTTGATTTTTGTGGTTTTTTAGTCATTTTAAGATTGAAGAGTGTGAGTCTTTCACATTTGTTATCTTTTTCAAGATTTTATAAAACGTATTTTATGGTCCTTTGAAATTCCATATGCAGTTTAGGATTAGCTTGCCCATTTCTGAAACAAAGTACAGTTGGAATTTTGATAAAGATTGTTTTGAATCTGTAGATCACTTTGCAGAGTATTTCCATTTTATTAATATTTTCCCTTCCAGTGCATGAACATGAGATGTCATTTCTTTTATCTAAGTCTTCCTTAATTTTCTTTGGAAATGTTTTGTGTTTAAATTTGTTCTTAGGTATTTTATTCTTTAGGTAGTTTAGTAAATGCTGTTCCTTTCTTAATTACCTTTTCAGATTGTCCATTGCACATATATTAAAACACAACTGACTTTTGTTGATTTTGAATCCTGAAACTTTCCTGAATGCCTTTATTAGTTCTAGTTGCTATCTTGTGTATTCCTTGAGGTTTTATACATATAAGATCATGTCACCTGCAAATTGATAATTTTACTTCCACAATTTAAATGATTTTCATTTTCTAACTAGTTTTTAGCTTCCAGAGCAATGTTAAATAGAAATAATGAAAAGAATCGTCCTTATCTCATTCCTGATCTGAGTTGGAAATAGTTCATTCTTTCACCATTAAGTATGATATTAGCTGTCATTTTTTATAGAAGTCCCCTTCTTTTTCTAATTTCTTGATTTTTTTTATCATGAAAGAGTTTTTAAATGCTTTTTCTACATCAACTGAAATGGTCATATGTTTTATTTCTTTCATTCTATTGATGTGGTATTTTATATTGATTTTTTGTTTGTTAAACCATTTTGGGATTACTGGGATAAATCATACTAAGTAATAATACAGAATACTTTTAATATGGTGTTGAATTCATTTTGCTTAAATTTTTCTATCTATAGTGATAAGATGATCAGCATGAAGCTTCTTTTCTTGTGATATCTTTGTCTGTCTTAATCAGAATGTTAGTGGTCTCATGGAATGATTCATAACATATTCTCTACGTTCTATTTTTGCCAATTCTTGAAGGCAAGAACCAGACACAGGAGGCCATCCACAGGGCTTCGTCTTGTGTAAAAACACTCTATTCCTACTGATTTCTTCTTTAACAGGAAAAGTACTAAACATGTAACATTTACTTGTCAAGGAAGGACCTAATATGAGCATATTGATAAAGAAGAATAATGATTATAGATTTTGCATACATTGTTTAAATGACTAATGACTTTACCTGTTTAAATGAGTCCACATGAGGAGAACTTTCTTCCAAAGAAATTGCAACACATTCTAGTAAGTATTTTACTAGAATGCCTTGCAAATGTGTAATGTGGGTACATTTCATTAATAATAGTAAGCATAGCAAAACCACCATATTTTTATGCTTTAGAGTTTTTTAAAATTTTCATTTAAGTGATAAATTATTCATTGGAAGTGGATATTAGGAAGCTAAGTGCTAATCAGGAGACTTTTGCAGATTGTTCCTCAATTAGCTGATTAGCATTAATAGAGGTATGCTTAAATTATGTAAATTTAGTTTAATTTCACTAAGGTGGTGAAAATAATAAATTTACCAAGTTGGAAAAAATTTTTTCTTCCAATGATGGACATTATTTCCCATAGGTGGAGAGCTATTGAGAATGGCAGCCTATTTTTTTTCTTTGATTGAGAAGCCTATTGTATTAGAATATGTAAAAGGTAAATTATTCACTCAAACTTCTATATCAATTTTCTGTTTACTCACTAGAAACTGAAGAGAAGACACACAACATTTTGTTTTGCTAGTTTGTGTGCTCTGGCTACGTTTCTGTCTTGTGAAAGTGTGGTAGGTAGAATTCCAAGATTTTAATTCCTTGCTAATGTAAATAACTCTGTGAGGGACTTTGCAGATAGAATTAAGAAAATAATCAGCTGACTTGAAAGTATGGAAATCATCCTGTATTATCTGATGGGCTCAATGTAACCGTACAAGTTCTTAAAAATAAAAAAAGGAAGGAAGAACAGGGGTCAAAAAGACAGGCAAAGGCAAGGGGAGAGAAAAGGGGTTGTAATCCATAGAACACATGGCAAGCACAGGTATTTGGAATGGCTTATCTTGACTGGTTTGGGCTGAAATAGTTTTTAGATTGGAAATATGGCAGCCTGCACTGTGTAAGGGAATATCACCAGGGATTGTTTGTGCTCACCTTGAATGAAGTGCTTCCTGAAGGCAAGATTTTGAGTGGTCATTTTGTCACTTCCATGAATGAAAGACAGGAGGTGTCACAGTGATAACTGAAAGGTAATGACAGGATAAAATAGTGACAATTTTGTTCAAGACACCAACTAAAACCCAGATACATTTTCAATTGCACATCTTGCTTCTGTCGAGTGGAAGAAACCAGTCTGAGATTAATGATTGAACTAAACTACAAGATCTAGCAAATTGAAAGCGAGTTAGAAAAATAATCTGGATAAAATAGAACCCTGAGAATAAATGAGGATATGGGAGGATATCAGAGATCTCAAATGTCTCTTGGGAACCAGAAGAAGCCCTCATCTTTTGTTTGATCTCATCCTAACATAGAGATGGTGCAGTCACCCCTGAACTTAGTTATTTGAATTGGAGGACACTGAATGATAATATCAATTAAATTCAAAGCTGAACCAGATCTTAGATCAATAGGAAAATGATTGAGAAAGAATGGAATTAAATGATGATGTATGAGGGAGATTCAGAGGTCTCACAACACCCTTGTAAGCCAGAGCAGCCCACTCCTCCCTGATGAGATTCTTTCACACTAGCATGAAGCAGTTTTAAGAAACTCTCTAAGGCTTTTTCCTTAAAAATCAGATGATGCATCTTGGTTATCTTGTTGATTCTGAGTTTTGTTAAAACCTTTGCCTTTCAAAATGTAACTAGCAGTACATTACAGAATGATTCTAGATCAGATCACAAATGGAACCTGAAGAATGCTTTCCCATTTTTATATATATGTGGGTGTATATATGTATTAGTATATGTGTATATGCATCTATATGTATATACACAAAAATACATATATATGTATATGTATATTGTTTTACCAATTCATATTTACCAAAATCTAGGAAATATATGTAAGAATAGATCTGAGCTTATTTATAACATGAACTATCACTTTTGATTTGGCTGATTTAATTGATATGGTTTCCATATGCTGAATGGATTCCCTGGGAGCTATTTTAATTGTTGCTTGGATGGATTTCTAAAATCTGCAACCTGGACCCAAAGGTGACATACACTTGAAAGAATGAAATTAGTCAAAATGCCAGCAAATTCTCAGTATGGTTTATGGAGGAAGATGGAGACTTTGGGGTTAAAAGGATGGGTGCATTTACTATGTGCTATTTCAGATCATATCCTAAGTCTACCCTGAGAAACATCAGAAGACACTCTTTATCAGGACTTAGAGAAGAAATTGTGTGACAGGTGCATGGGTGTCTGTGAAGCATGTTTGTTGGTAATTTGTTTAGGATTCAAGATGCTTATGAGAGATTGTACCTGAAATAACTTGCTAGTTTCGATGGATACCACAGAGGAACAAAAGACAAAGTGTTGCATTTAATCTTCAGAGTCAGAAGAACAGCATGGAAGTCAAATCTTTAAGGTCTCTGACCCTGATCAATGATGATGAAATTCCCCAGGACAAAGCTGATTCAGAGTTGCTATAAGTTTCCTAAATCATATGTACCATTCGGGACAGGACAGCTTTACGTCTTGTGAAAGTAAGCCAGAACTGAGAAATCATGAAATACATTTGTCATCCTAGACCTAATTCTAATGCCTGTGTTAGTTTCTAGACTCAGTAATCCTACAATGAAATAGGAGATAGCACTGTGATTGGACCCTGTAGCAATATCTCTATGTGTATGTGTCTGTGTCTGTGTGTGTGTGTGTGTACATGTGTGTACATGATACTTCCTCCAAATCTGTTTCAAAAGGAATTGTAGAAATTTACCACGGGGAAAAGAGAAATAGCCACATCCTTTGTGAATTAGTGGATGCTAACTCAACATGATTACTGCAAATACTACTCTGATCCATTGGTTAGAGTGAAGGTTCACAGTATTAAATAAGAAAGAAACCAAATGTTGTCTAGTTTCCTTTTACAATTCTGTAGTATTTATCTGAAACTTAAAATTTTGCCTTTGAAATGCATACATGTACACACACACACACACACACACACAGATGCTGGCTAAATCTCTACTTGTTTTCATGACCCATAAAGTAAAGTTTATTAGGGTACCATTATGTCCTTTAGAGCTTCTTGTCATTAATGATGCAGTAAACTAAAAGCAATATCCCATCCCTAGGGGAATCTTTCTTTCAGAGAGAGATTAGCGCTTCTGTCCAAAACATGAGAAGTGGTGATTCAAAATATAACTCCATGTATCCCTCTAGTTGCAAAAGTGCAGAAATTGTAGGACCTTGAGGAATGAAAGTGAATTATTTTCAAAAGAAATAGATTTGATGCCAACTGTAACTACTGTTCCAGATGTGGTTTCTCTGCTGGAGAGACTCAGCATTCTCACAGGCAGCTGGAATACATCTGTGGATGTAGGAAAGCTTTCCCCCAGTCTCCCAATAAATAAAAATATCATAAGTGTTTTTGAACAAAGAGGTGAAGTAGTGTACCCTCTCTGTCCTGCAATGTCCAAATTAGTTTCTGTGGCCCTTGACTGTCTAGTAATGCCAAAGAACCATTTTGTGGTCTGCCATGTGGATACTATCACATTAACAGCACCTGGAAGGAAAGAATTAGTAGGCATCTTAAGTGGTTTGGAAGAACACATGAAGGCTATAGATGTGGTGATAGATCCCGCAAAAATATAGAGACCTGCCACCTCAGTGAGTTTTCCAGTGATCCACTAATCTGAAACTTCTCAAGGTATTCCCTTAAAGTGAAGGTCAAAGAATATTTTTGTCTCCTAACACAAAAGAGCAAAGTGTTTCTTGCGACATTTTTATTTTAGAGGCAAAATGTTTCATAAATAAATATACTCTTTCTTAATTACATATTTTTTCAAATATGAATGGAGCCCAAAGTTAGTGTTTCCTAATGAAACACTTACTAATTATGGAAGTTTTTACATGATTTACCCATTTATTGAGCTGTTAAGGTTTGGACGTGAGATGTCCCCCAAAAGCTTACATGTGAGACATGGCAAAAAGATTCAGAGGAGAAATGATTAGGTTGTGAGAGTCTTAACCCAATCAGTTATTTAATCTCCTAATAGGGGTTAACTGAGTGGTAACTGAAGTGGTAGGGTGTGGCTGGAGGAGGTGGCAATTGGAGTGAGACTTTGGGTATATATTTGTATCTGTTTCCTGATGATGTGAGCTGCTTCCCTCTTCCACACTTTCTTGCCATGATATTCTGCCTCACCTTGAGTCCCCAGGTATGGAGCCAGTCTTCTATGGACGAAGACCTCTGAAACCATGAGCTCTCGAATGAACTTTTCCTAGTCTACAATTGTTCAGGTCAGATCTTTTAGTCACAGCAGTGAAATATCAGACTAAAATAACCTTTCATCATCATCAAATAAAAGTGATTCAAATAAGACCAGGGCCAAGTAGGCCCTGAGGATACCATACAAGTATGTAGCATCCTGAGTTTTTAAACTTCTGCTTTACTCCTGAAAAATTATATGCATATACAATGTGAGCAATTTTTCTATAACTCTGAAAGATGTCCTGGCACCAGTAGAGTAGATCATCAAGGAGGATAGAGAAGAAATTTAAGTTATGCAATCTGCATCCTTCCGGAGAGAGTAAACCTAAATAAAGAGATGGCTTAATGGTTTGTCTATGTTGTCAAGGGACTGGAAGAATAAGATTAGAAAATTTTAACAAGGGAGTTTAGGGAAGAACCATGTGTTTCTCTCAAAAATCACAGTGTGAGACTATTTGGAATGCTTGCCTAAGATCACACCCACAGCAGGGAAGGCTCTTAATAATCAGTAGTAGTTTTCCAGAAGTATCTTTTCCTTGTGCTAATTATATAAGTACTTCACATGGCCATGGAAAGGCTTGATACTTAAGATGGGTTTGAAATCACCGACATCTCCCTCACTAAGACTATTCAGGCTGCTCCCGTTAATGATGTCCAATTTACTATCCATTGAGCGATGCTAAAATCCTGATATATATTGCATCAAGTATCACCAGCAAGGTATCTGTGAGTAGGATGATAACATTGAAGCCCTTCTAAGATAGAGGTTTCAATTCCCTCACCACCCTGCTAGCATGGATAACTTAAAACAAATTTGGATCCATTGTCTCTGCTCTTCAAATATATGGTAGGAATACCATTAGGGAACTCACAGTTCCAACGTTGCTACAGATTTCTGCATAGCCCTGCTTCTAATGAGAACACTGAAGCAGAAACTAAACAGGAAAGGACTGTTACATTTCCACTCATGAACACCAACATATTTGCAATAATCAAAAGTATCTGTCATGTTAGACTGTTGGGAATGTTCTTTTCAAGTCTAAGTGATAGTTTCAGGTCAATTTTTAAAATGTTTTGCATCTTGTTCTGGTAAGCTGGAGTCTGCTGGTTTAGAAGTATGACTCCACCAGGAAGAAGGTTTCCACCAAGGCACAACACGGGTTTTCCACTGAACTAGAAGCTAATATTGCCACCTGGACATTTTCAGTTTCTTATGACTCCAGGATAAAAGGAATAGATGGGGATTCTAGTGTTGGCTAGTGTGATTGGCCCTTGCTGTGAAGGTAAAATAGGGTTATTACTTTATGATGGAGCAGGAGGATTATGGGTAAATCCTATGTAGTCTCTCAGGGCACTTTCTTATCCTAACATTAAGGGCAATGAAAGTATGTGAAAGAAAAAAAATCATACACTAGGAGGACTGCCAAAGGTTTAAAATTTGAGATAACTCACTAGGTTAATCCACACCTACCTGAACAGCTGGGGTGCTGGTTGAAGGCAGAGTGTGCAGAATGGGCAATGAAGGGGAGAAATTGTAAGTATCATCAATGCTTTCAGATGCAGCTGGGGAGTGATGTTTATATTTTCTATATAAGAATATGAACATATTTATATAGCTGAATTTCCAACCTATTATTTTTTTCCTTTATCACTGTATTTGGGAGTATGCTACTTAACACTTTCCAGAGAGCAGAATGCCAACATGGAATGGTGACTAAACAGAAGGAATCAAAATCTTTGATTTATTCTGAATTTTGAGTTGGATGAAACCACTGACTAGTTGTTGAGTTGTCTTCTTTTGGAGAGAGAATAATATGTTTATTGTTTCATGTTTACCATGTCCTGAGTATTCATTTCTTTTTTTTCCTTTATGGAAGTATAAATGTTGGAAGAGGTTATTCACACAGGGGACAGACAGGGTGGCCCTTTTCTAGTCTCTTATCTTCTCAGCATCGATATGTTGTTGGCAAGTTCATCAGTTTCTTTTGGATTTCATATCAGCAATGGAGAGGATCCCATCTTTTCTCTTCTCAGTCCACTAGAGCTGGAGTGACGTTAATGCCCTAGGTTCAGCTAACTGGGACTATATGTTAAGAGAGTGATGTGAAGACCCAGGAATATTTTAGGAATGACTTAACTGGGTTTGAGAAGTGCTGGTGGGGATGTTGCAATTCCAGAAACTAAGCTTCCAGAGGTGGTAGGGGAGTGGAGCTTGAGGAGTTTCCTATTAAAGCTCTTCCTGTCTGGAGTCCTGATCTATCTGTCTGACACATCAGTGTCCCCCACACCGTGTCCTGATTTCTACTAGTTCCTTCAACTTGTCCTTCAGCCTTCCTGTGAAAAGCTGTCTAGTATCCTATAAAGTTGGTTAAGCACAATAGGTTTCTGTGGCCTCTGATTCCAGTTAATACAATGTAGTATAATATTAAGACTTGTATGTTGATATATATTTCCTATTATATGATTTTCTCATAATAAGATTTATAAATTTATAACTTTGTCATAAAATGTTATTTATGTATGATTATAGCAATTCTTATAACTATATAATAAAATATTCCATTATATGATTTTATTATAAAATGCATATTATATAATAAAAAGCTCAAGTTGCTACTAAGTCATCATAATATTTTTTGTATTTGTTTGCCTTTCTTCCCATTTAACCTGATGCCCACTATTGGTATCCATGAAAAGGCAATGGCAAGATCATGTTTTTTCTGTAAGTCTTCTGTCCACTCATCCTGAATGAAAAGTCACTGCTTATTTAAGTGTGAATCTCATTTTCATTTTACCTTTCACTGTTAGATTGCTGATACTGATCACCAAGCACCTTTCTGCAGGTGCCACTGTATTGAGTGTGATATGGACTGAATAAGCAGACACGAGTCATCCTCCCCAATGCAGCTTGCAGTCCAAGAGAATTAGCATGCTTACAAATAAACATGAGCATCCATAGACTAGACGAGATGTGGGGGAAATTAATATTTTTATCTATGTATTTGATATGGAGTACAATGGTTGGGTGTCAGGAGGAGGATTTCAGAGAGAAATATGGTTTTTATGAGAGAAGGGACATGGAAAATTTGAGAGCTTTTTTCTCCCATAGTCAGTGTAATTATTCAACTTAGTGGTAAACCTTACAGATTCAAAATGAGTTCTTCCTCTATTCATTAAGATAGCATCAGGAATGCTTGGCATAGACAGTTTCTGTCTGTACAGAACGAGGTGCTGTGTCTGACTGCTAATAAGTCCTGGATGAAGTTGAGTCTTCCGTCTTTATGACATTTGAGATCCTGGCATACTAATTTTATCTGACACAATGCACTCAGATTCTCTGAATGTTTCCTCATGTTGATCAATTTCATATAAATAGTTTGGCTTTTATTCTTTTAAAGACAGAATCACAGAAGTAGCTGTTAGGCAAGTAATGACAAAAAACTTGCATTTATTTTCACTTCCTATAACAGATACTGTTTGAGTTCTGAATAATGAAATAATGCTTGATCTTAGAAAATATTTAGCAAGTAGATGTATTATACTAGCTATTGAGACTTTTGAGGAAAATATTAAAGCTTTGCATAAAATTTGACAAAGTAAAAAATTATTATTTGCCCTGTTAAATATCAATTAGATAGTTATCAAAATATCTAAAACAGACATATCAAACACTTTCCTCAACAACTCCCCTACCTTGTCTTCTTTCTGGTAGTATTCACCTTAAGAGGAACTGGGCTCTTCTCCAAAGCAAGGAAGAACATGCTGTTTTTGTCTAAGTTAACCCTGGTGATTCTATGATCCTGTCACCAATGGTTGGGCCAGAAGTGGACTCACAATACAGCCCTAGTCAATAAGATTTAAGCAGACAGTATTGGAAAGTTTATCCTGCTGTCAATGTCACAAGAAACTTTTTCCTATTTTTCCTGTGTTGGAGGATTTTACATGAAGATATGATGTTGGAACTACTGCAACCATATTACGACAACAATAATAATAAAAACCCATTAGTTCTTCTTTATCTGTACTTTCTCTTATCATGGTTTTGGATATTCTTGGTCAAACATGATCTGAAAAAATTAAATAAAAATTATGATAGACAAACAATTGTTTTAAATTGAATGCTATTCTGAGTTGTGTGATGAAACCTTGAGCCTTCTTGCTCCATCCTGCCTGGAAGGTGAATCATTCATATCTAGTGTATCTACCCTGTATATGCTACCTGTCCATTAATCACCTAGTGGCCATCTTAGGTATCAGATCCACTCTTGTGGCATTGTGGAGCTTGTGTTAAAGTAACCCTTATTTTACTTAACGATGGCCCCAAATCAAAAAGTAGTGATTCTGGCAATTGAGATATGCCACGAAGAAGTCTTAAAGTACTTCCTTTATGTGAAAAGATAGTGAGAGAGAGGTAAGACAGCAAGAGAGTGAGAGGCAAAGAGACCACATTCACATCACTTTCATTACTGCATTTTATTATAATTGTTCCATTTTGTTATTGTTGTTGTTAATCTCTTACTGTGCCTAATATATAAATTAAATGTTGTCAAACATACAAAAGTATGGAAAAAATGTAATATGTGTAGTGTTCAGTATTATCCACAGTTGCACGCATCCACTGGGTGTCTCTGAACATATCTCCTGTGGATAAGGGGAAACTACTGTAAGTCATGACAAAGGTCAGGATGTCAGGACCGTCAGAGCAGAAAGATGAAAATGGACCTTTATGGATTACATCACTAAGCCACTGAATTATATCCGGAGCTGACCTACCTCTATACTATCACGTGACATGTGAAAGGTAAGGTTTTCTATACCTGCAGCTAAAACATCTTAATTATTCTTAATGTCTTCATTACCAAAACAACAAAAACAAAAATAAAATTAAAATTGCTGTGCATGCATATGTTACAGTGACACTCTTTCAGAGATAGTATTAATTAGACTTCATTGAGAAAAGCAACTCCTCTACAAAACTGAATATTTTATCATTGATATATTGCTACACCTTTGCATAAAATCACTAAGTGCATTTGGAGTGGAAAAGGGGAATTCTAATTTATGGTCTAGTCTGTTGTTGACTGAGATGGCTTGTCATTATTTTATCATAATCATTAAATATCAACTCTACATTGATAACTGGTACTCTCTAGACCTCAGTTTTCTTTTGAGTAAAGTGAAGGGATTACATAAGGTAATTTCTACAAAACACCTATCAGCTTTCAATTTCTGGGTATGTTTATTTATTTTTAAATCAGAAAATGTTTCTTGTAAAAAGTTAAGATATTTTCACACAAGCATGATGGCAAGCACTGGAAATAAAACACTAGGTTGTACAGATCCATTGCCTCACTGACCATTGGAAAGAAACATTAAGTAATTGCAAATATAAGAGCAAGGGCATTCAAATGTGGTCTAAAAGGTCTGAGAAATGGACTTGAAGCTAGAGATGTGGGTAGGTGTATGACTTATGCATTTGAGGGGATTGGGGAATTAAAGAGGAGAACAGTATTGGTGAATTTGAGGGTAGAGTGAGCATTTAATGCAATTGAGAAATTCAAAGGAATCCAATAGAGTCAGGGCAGTGAGTAAGTATTTGTTAGATAAGGTTGAATTGAAATGTAAGGAGTGATCTTTGAACACTGTTAAATAATTTGTAGCTCATCACAAGGACAATAGTCATTTTATTTGGGAGTATAATAGGCAAAGTTGGAGGGATCCATGCCTTTGTCTCTCCAGACATACCTGCTCTTCCCTCTCCTTCTAGACACATGGCTCAGTCACTCTTAAACCAAGACCATCTTTCTCTAAGGCTTCATTGTCAGGGCCTTCACTTTGATTCTGGATGACCTTACATGTGAGGTTCTCCAGATCAGCAGAATGAAACAAAGTGGAATGAGTCACAGTAGCTTAGAAATGGTCTAGTGACCAGATAAATATTTTCTAAGCAATTGAGTGCCCATCAGCCATTCTTAGTGAGGTAGGGACTAGAGAGCCAGATGGAACAAGCAAAGTCAGTCCTACAAAAAAGCGATACATTGATGTATGGGCTGGTAAACAAACTAGAAGGGAATTAAAGTGTATAAATAGCTACTCACACCCAGACTAGGGATTTATTCTTGAGTCTACAATTGGAATCAGTGCAATCAATTAGAATATCCAAATGCTTTCTTATAGAAGCCTATTGACATATTGTTATCCCAGATGAGCTTTCCCTGAATTTGCAAATTGTTCCTATGTTTTAAAGATACTTTGTTATCTGATAGATTGATGAAATGTAATTTTTCACTGTTTATAACAGCAAGTCCTAAAGGATTCCACGGTTCTTTTCTGCTTAGAGATATTGTTTACAAATAACTTGTCCTTATTTTAGAGATTAAAATATATTTTTTCCTTGATATTTCCTTTAGGGATTCTGGATATTGATCACCGAGATTGATTTTTCTATGTTTTCCTTCAGCTTTGAGTTGATCTTTGCTAATTTCCTTTAGCTCAAGGCTTTTGGTAGGTGATAAATTATACCTGAATGAAGTTAGAATAAGATGACATGTCATTCTTAATAAAAAGCACATGTGACTCATGCTCTGCAATTCACTTATTTCCATTTGACCAGTGAACTACTGAATTTTACATCTCCCTTTTCAAGGGGTGTGATCTGAAAAATACTGGTCCAATGGCATGTACTCCGATATCTATGTAGTTTATTCCTGGGACATCTGCCTTTTTCAAGGAAAAAAACAGAATGATAATTTTTCAAAGTTCATAAACTGATGGAAGTAACACCTACCATATTTTGAGATGCCATGTATAATTTTTTACTTTGATAAACATGATATACTTATATCTCTTATAAAAATCATCAGGGTGGAATAAAACCTGGGAAGTAGTGAAATATTACCTTGGTACACACCAAATTTTACTAAACATAAAAAAGAAGAACCAAAAAAAAAAATAATTCAAAATCTAGTGAGGTTTTGGAAAGCTACCAAAGCAGATAGAACTTGAACATCAGGATACAGATGTGGGAAATGTACAGACTGTAGCCCAACATTGTGTACTGCTTTGCCAATCAGCAAGTGACAGATTCAAGGGGCTACAAAGTTAAGTGGAGAGAAGGAGAGTAGTGAGTGAGAGGAGAGGACTCTGAACTGAACTTTTGTCAGTCTTACAGGACAGGGAAGATAGAGTTCCATGTTACCAAGGCAGACAGAGCCTGAGAGGCCAATATGTCAGAAGAAAAGAGTGTGTTTAGGTGAACTTCATATTTTTAAAATTTTTATTTCTTTTAAATAGTTATACATGACAGTAGAATGCACTATAATGCATCATACATAAATGGAGTATAATTTCTCATTTTTCTGGTTGTCTGTAGAATTCCATTGGTTTTGTAGTCACATATGTACATAGGGTAATAAAGTCTGATTCATTCTACTATCCTTCCTACCCACAAACCCCCTCCCCTCCGAACACTCCCCACTACCTAATCCAGAGTACCTCTATTGTTTCCTGGCCTTATTGTGAGTTAGAATTCACATACCAGAGAAAACATTTGGCCTTTGGTTTTTTGAGGTTGCCTTATTTCGCTTAGCATGATATTTTCCAGCTCCATTTATTTACCAGCAAATACCATAATTTCCTTGTTCTTTAAGGTTGAGTAATATTCCATTGTGTATACATACCACATTTTCTTTATCCATTCATCTGTTGAAGGGCACTTAGGTTGGTTCCATAGTTTAGCTATTGTGAGTTGAGTTGCTATAAGCATTGATGTGGCTGTGTCACTGTAATATGCTGATTTTACGTCCTTTGGGTATAAACCAAGGAGTGGGATAGCTGGGTCAAATGGTGGTTCCGGAAGAACAGAGATCCTGCACCTTATAGAAGAATCAGTGGACCCAAAATCTTCACCATGTCAGCCTAGGATCTGATTTCCTTAACAAATCTCCTAAAGTGCAAGCAGTAATGTCAAGAATCAATAAATGGGATGGATTCAAACAAAAAAGCTTCTTCTCAGCAAAAGAAACAATAATGTGAAGACAGAGACTATAGAATGGGAGAAAATTTTTACCACACACACCTCAGATAAAGCATTAATCTCCAGAATATAAAAAAACCTCAAAAAACTAAACACCATAAAAACAAATAACCCAATCAATAAATGGGCTAAGGAATTGAATAGACACTTCACAGAAGAAGAAACATAATCACTGAATAAATATATGAAAATGTGCAACATCTTCAGCAATTAGACAAATGCAAATCAAGACTACTCTAAGATTTTATCTCACTCCAGTCAGAATGGCAATTATCAAAAATACAAGCAGCAGCTGGGCATGGTGGTGCATGCCTGTAATCCCAGCGGCTCTGGAGGCTGAGACAGTAGAATTGCAAGTTCAAAGCCAGCCTCAGCAAAGGCAAGGCACTAAGCAACTCGGTGAGACCCTGTCTCTAACTAAAATACAAAATAGGGCTGGGGATGTGGCTCGGTGGCCGAGTACCCCTGAATTCAATCCCCAGTTCAAAAAAAAAAAGAATACAAGCAGTAATAAATATTGGCGAGGATGTAAATTTGATATTTTGCTCCCTGTTCTTTATTAAGGCATTTGCTGATGTATAAGATGCAAAACACAAAGTAGCAGTTAAAAGTCTGGGAATTCAAGCAGAGGTAATGGAAGTCTCATGAAGGAAAGAAGACACTGGGAATCAAGGACTGGTAAGGAGAAGAGGCCAGATTTCCAGTTAGGACCATCAAAGGTCTTACCATATTGCCAACTTAACCTTACCATATTGTCCAATATGGTAGTCACAAGGTAGGTACTGCTATTGTGCTTGTGAAATGAGGCTATTCCAAATTGAGATATGTTGGAACTGTAAATAGAACATCACATTTTTTAAGCCTTCTTGCAAAAAAGAAAAAGTTAAAAAAAGTAATATGAAGAATCAGATTAACAAATTTTATACTGATAACATGTTGGGAGGGATAATAGTTTAGATGTTGGATTAATCACAATAATAATACAAATACTTCCCTTTTCTCTATTTTTTGAAATGGTCTGTTAGATAATTCAAAAAGACATATGTGACTCACATTATATTTCCATTGCATAGTGCTAGGTAAATGTGAGTCTGAAAGAGAATCTCTCCCAAAGACTTTTTTAATGTAAGTTTTGAAGGAGATCAATTCCAGGCTATATTAAAGATGGTCTTTACTTTTGTGAACTGATTACCACAGCAAAGGAAAATGCTCTCTGGAGGGAGATAACTGCTGTCAAAACCTTAGATAATTGTTATATTTTGGAAATATTAATGTTTATTCAGTAAATTTCAAGCCTATTAGAGGGTAGGACTAAATAATTGCAAAGCAACAGAAAAATGAAAGAATACAAATATACCCATAAAAGATCTAAATATGGACATTATTATCAGGCATAGACTTTAGAATAGGGAGAAGGAAGAGGGAGGGAAAAGAGAAGTACTAGGGATAGAATTAGAGCAGCTTATATTCTGTAATTTTATAATGTCAAAATGAGTCCTACTGTTATGTATAACTAAAAAGAAATGATAAAAATATGATTAATATGGTCAAGAACACAGGTGCCACTCCTGCAATTCCAGTCACTCAGGAGGCTGAGGCAGGAAGGATCCCAAGTTCAAGCCCAACCTGATCAAATTAGTGAGACCCTGTCTGAAAATACACTTTTTAAAGGGGCTAGAGGCATCTAGCTCAGTGGTAGAGCATTTATTTACCATGCATGAGACTCTCAGTTCATACCCCCACCATTTTCATTCATACATATATAATAACAACATTACCAAGTAGCCATGGTAACACCCGGAATGAATATATAAACAAGCAAAAGGGAAAAACTGGTACTGAAAAATAAAATAAGCACAATTAAGAATTAAATAAATGGGTTTAATAGCAGATTAAACACAAACAATATAATATTTGTCACTAAAAGAAAACTCCATAGAAGAGGTTTGTGCTAAAGAAAAAACTAAAAAGAGTGGAAAATAACTAGAAGAACATAACTGCATATTTCTAATGCAATGAAAATTCAAATATATATGCAATTTGAAAAGAAAGAAAAAAGAGAAAAAGGCAAAACCTATATTTGAAATGGTACTGGTTAAAAATTTTTCAAAGGTAGTCAAAAGCATCAGGCTACAGATTTCAAGAACTTAGTAACATACATCAGTATAAATACAAAGAAAACTCTGTGTAAGTACACTAAAGGTAACATACTAAAATCATACGTACAGAACAAATCTCAAATGCATCTGAAGAACAAGGGCACACTATTTCAAATTTTCAACAGTAAAGCTGACAGTCGATTTTATAATGGAAATGATAGGGAAGAGAAGAAAATTGAATAACACGTTTAAAGTATGAAAATAATTAATTAATTAATTTTCCAGAAAAAATGAAGGTCACAAATAATCTTAGTATATATACATGTTACCTGTGTGCTTTTGTTTTCAACATTACCCACTAAATCAACTATTAAAGGGAGCTTTTTAAACAGGCAAAAAAATCGTTTCTGGATTTAGACTAGGAAATAAAGGAAGGAATGAAGAACAAAAGTGTTAGATATTAATGGTATAAAATTGATGCATGTATTTAAATCAATTTTGAATATTTAAAATAATGCATTCTTAAAGCATAAAAGGGCCTTAAATTCTTTAGTAAGTAATATTCATTTATATTGGAAAAGCCGAAATGAAGTCAAAGACGAATGTGTTTATCTCTACAGTAAAAAGATAAAAATGAAAAGAACATGCAATTAACATCATAGAGGAGAGAAATAGAATGCAGAAAATGCTTTCTTTATTCAAATGGAGGTAGAAACAGGTGATGTTAGGAAAATTAGTAAGATATTAATAACATGAAGCTACATTATAAATATATTAGGTGCTCTTATTAAAATATTGAATAAATGTTAGAAGATGGTACATGTCTGACAAAGATTATCAAACTGGATAAAACAATTATACAGATATACATAGATATGAAAAATGTATCTGATATTTATGACTTTTGAATGTGTCATATATATATGACATATAGGATATATGTATACACACACACACTCACCCACAAAAGTGTTTAGAAAATTAAAAGAGAAAATGTTTGCTCTGCAAACACTGAGTAACAATAACAACAAAAACACCAGTGTAGCTAGTATAGTAGCAGAAAATATGAATTTTATTTATTTATTAATGTACTTATTTGTTTGTTTATTTTTTGTGGTGCCGGGAATTGAACCTAGGGCCTTGTGCTTGTGAGGCAAGCACTCTACCAACTGAGCTATATCCCCAGCCCAAAATACAGATATCAAGGCAAAAATACTTTATGGTTATAAAAGTTTCAATCTCTGATAACAATTTTAAATTTGTATGCACCAACGATTATGGTCTCAAAAAAGGACTGTGAGAAAGCTAAAAGAAGAAATGCATAATTTACAAACAGTGTTGTTAGTTTGTTTTTTTCCAGTGCTGGGGATCTAACCTAGGGCTTCACATATGTAAGCAAGTATGTTACTACTGAGTTACCTCCCCAGCTCAAATATTAGTTTTTAAACACCTTGTTCAACTGATAGAAAATATTAATTTTCTAAGAATATAAATAATACAAATCACATTATCAAAATTAACCATGTTTGTAGATATAGAAATCTACACTCACTTAAAAGTACACAATTTTTTCAAACACACATAAATCATTTACCAAAATGACCACATGCTGTAAGTCTCAACCAAATGCTAAGGACTGAAATCATGAGAGCATGCTCTATGACAGTGTAGCTATATAAATAATACTTGAGTCTGCTGGTGTGGTAGTGCATCCTTACAATCCCAGTGGCTTCTCTGGGGGCTGAGACAGGAGCATCAGAGATTCAAAGCCAGCCTCAGCAATTTAGTGAGGCCCTAAGCAACTTAATGGGAACCTGACTCAAAATAAAAAATAAAAAAGGGTTGGGGTGGTACCTCAGTAGTAAAGCACCCTCTGTGTCAAATCCTCCATACCAAAAAAGAAAAAAATAAAAATAAAAGAATATATGAATCAAATAGTCAATGGTGGACCTTAGAAAACATTTTCTATTGTATGATAATGAAAAGTCAACTTTTCAAAACTCATGTGATTCCACTTACACAGTGCTTAGCGTGTGATGGTGGTCTCAGAATTCTGCTATTAGAAGAGAATGGTTGAAATCATTGAGACAAGCATCCTTCAAAGATCTCAGAAAGCCAATTCAACTCGCCGAAAAGTAAAAGTTAGTTACTCCATTCTTCTCTCACCCCCCAGGGGAGGGGGTATGAAAAATGGTGGAATGAGACAGACATCATTACCCTATGTACGTGTATGGTTAACAAGAATGATATGAATGCACATCATGCACAACCATAAAAATGAAAATTTGTACCCCATATGTGTACAATGAATCAAAATGAAGTCAGTAAAAATTAAAAATTAAAAAAGTTTTAAAAAATTTTTAAAAAGTAAAAGGAAGGAATGATTTAGAGAAGAATTGTATTCACCAAATAGAAGAAAAAAGTACTTATAGAAAAAATATCAAAGTTAAAACTCATGTTTTCAGATTGTCAGAAAAAAATGCCTTTACAAAGGCAAATTACCTAACTCAAGAATTGGAGAAAAACAGCATTAGTTAGATAAAGAGATATCATGAAAATTTATACTGACTATTTTGATTAGTCATAGTAAATTTATGATTCATAGAAAATTCCTAGTGAAATATACAGAGCTTTGTAAATCCTAAATAAGAATTACTGTTTTTCAAATGCATCAAATATGTTATTAAAAGCCATCCCTAACAAAACCCCTAGGACCAGAGCTTTACCTTTAATTTCCTTCAAGCATTTAAGGATGAAATAACATCTATAGACTCCTTAAAAGAAGAGAGAAATTTAAAAAGCCAACTTTTTAAAAATTTCATAATGCTGATATTAATTGATTAATGTTAGCACTAACTGATGAACAATTAATGGTATACTGATGTAATGGACTACTGTAAGAGAATTATGATATAATAGACAAATAGCAACAACATAATATATAACTAAAAGGAGTCAGAAAAACTGGAAAATATTTTGTATTCAAAAGCATACATGGATTTTTTTTTTTTTTTTTTTTTTTGCGGTGCTGGGGATTGAACCCAGGGCCTTGGGCTTATGAGGCAGGCACTCTACCAACTGAGCTATACCCCCAGCCAGACTCTACTTTGTGTACAACCCTTGAAACAATAGCTGTACTCCATTTGTGTTCAATGAATCAATAAGTAAATAAAAAATAAATAAATAAATAAATAAATAAAAGCATACATGGGCTGGGGATATAGCTCAGTTGGTTAGAGTGCTTGCTTCACAAGCACGGCCCTGGGTTCAATCCCCAGCACAGGAAAACAAAACAAAACAAAAAGGATACATTAAGTATGATTTTATTTGCATACTGTTTCTAAATGAGCAGCTTGAACCAATGGGGTTAGTCATTATGATACTGATTTCTTTTGTTTAGGAAGGTAGGTTAGTAACTAGGAAAAAACATGAAGGGAGCTTCTGTCTAAAAAAGAAAAAATGTCCATCTTTTTACCTGGGTGGGTTTACAGGTATGTTTTCCATTCGTGAAATATCATCATGGCATACTGTATTTGCCCACTTTTCATATGTAGATTGTATTTCAATAAATAAGTTAGTTTAACACGTTACATATACAATTAGTTATGGATCTGAAAGATATCTAAAATATTAGTAGGGAAAAATTTACAATTATTAACAGAGGAAAGATGGATTATACTTCCATAATCCCTATAGAAAATTATGTGACTTAAAATGTTGATACTTGAAAAGTCAATCAGTTATTCTACCTCAGAAATAAACATGATGTCAAAGGAGTATGTCAGCCCCTCCTGGTAAAGGCATTAGGTGACTTTTTTTGAGGGGTGTAATTCAGCATAGATCTTTTAGAATGATTTTAGAAAGGCTTACAGAAAAATAGCTCCCACTGTTGAAATTATAAGAAACAGGAGCGAAGAGCTCATCTGAGAAGAGGGTCAAGGTGAGCAAACAGTGTTGTCTGGACCCAGCATCTTCCCTTCTCACTGCTTTGCTCTACCCATAATTTAACTTGACCCTAACTCTAGTTGCTGTGGTGGTTTGTGCACATGAATTTTATGTATATGTCTAATGATGGCGAGAGATGATCGGGCCTCCCTTGACTTCTTGAGAGCAAGGAAGAATGTCTTCCCAATTTAAAACATCTCTTCACCCATAACTGAATCAAATGGAAATGGAATAAAAGTATCCTTAGAGCAATCAGACCTATACTTGAAGGTGGAACCTGATATCCCCAAAGGATGAGGCTGCACAAGGGTGCTCTGGGGATCTGAAAACAAAATAATGTGCTAAGTGAGAGGGTGGAGCAAACTCCTTAAAGCAATCCCTGGTGTTCTCTAGAAATATGCATACGACATCTGTTCAACAATCTCATTCCTAACAACCTCCATCTTACTTATGGTTTATTCAAGATATTTTTGCTCATTTTCTATCTAATGGGAATTTTATTTTGAATATCCTTAGTAATTAAACGTATTAACTTGTGTTTGTCTGGAAGTCCTTTTGTATTTTTTTAAACCTGAACAGGTACACTTACATTCTTGCATTAGACTGTCATTTGAAATGCACTAATTTTTCTAGTTTTATTTAGGCTTCAGTCACGTTCATATCACATTCTCTGCTGCCCTTTGGTTTCTTAATGCCACTTCTTTACACTGAATTCTTTAGCATGAGTCCTGTCCTCATACGCCACATGCTTTCTTGGTGGGATTGAGAGAAATGGCCATAGGACGTCTTGGAATATAGGTGCCCAGAAAATGAAAGTAAAGAGCAGTTAAAGGGGTGTTGAATCTGGATGTAGCCCTATACTTGGGCATTAAGCATTTTGGAATTGTGTATTAAGAAGGGTTAATATTTCAAAAATGTACCAAAGGACTTTGAGAAAGCTTCTTAGTTTTGAACCAGGTATCAGTATGCCATGCTTCCTTTAACATCATTAGTGTGAGAACCTCACTGGAGGTTTTAACTGAAAGAAATAACTCTGTTATTTTATTTATTTTACAACTCATACTGCTTTTATTTCTTATTTGCAATAGATAACATCCAAACTCCCTGATTGTTCTCTATGATATCCTGTTACCATCCTGTTACCTGCCTATCACATACTGTTGTCATCCCATGAAGCTTTAGTAGTAACAGCTAAACGTATACACACTCACACACACATGCACACACACACAGAGGTAACTGGAGATACAAAAACAAGTGTTTTAATTCAAAAGTGTCCATTTTTATAAAATAATTCACAATCTTATTATCTTAAAATGAATTTCTCTATACATCTGAAATAGAAATTCATTCACAAAATTTAACTTACATATAAACATCAGGTTTATTTAATTAATTAATGTTCCATACTTAAAAATAAAATATTCTCAGTAGGACAAGAGTACATAACACATTATTCTACAATGTATTCTTTTTCAAGCTTTGTCTGAAAATTGTAGAATAAAACATTTTATTTTTCAGATATTGGTTCAACAAACCCCTATTTTCTGGGAATATGATATGATGTCAGAGACATCTCAACTCTCTCTCTCTCACACACACATACACACAACAGACTTTTGTATGTAAACTTTTTCACAAAATAATGAAACTACTAAAGCTGGATCTGCTCATACTATTTACAGAATTAATCCCAGAATTGGATGATCACTTTTTAAATGACAGCTTAGTTTCCTCCTTGAGCTGTTTTGGAGACAGCAGACAATAAGGCTGGGTAAAACTGGTTATTATTCCACTAACCCATTATATATTTTATGAATAACTATAAGAGAAGAGTTTGAAGCTCCAAATATAAAGTAATGATAAGGAGATGGAAATATTAATCACCCTGATTCAGTTAGTGCACATTGTGTACAGATATTGAATTATCACCCTGTACTTCACAAATATGTAAATTAAAATAATAATTTTAAAAAGTTTTGGAACTTTGAAGAAATTATTTGCCTCTTTTGGTTTCTGTTTTCCCTTTCACAGAATGAAAGTTGTTTGGAGAATCCACCATGGTGTCCTTGGTCATTCAGACCGTCAAGTTTTATCAAATTGACCAATGAAGATTGATGTGTGGCAAGTTCTTTAACTTTCTCAAGTTTTCCATCTACAAAACGGGACAATGCTTAACTCATGGAAGATTAAGATTAGCATGGTTCTGAGTTTAGAGCATGGCAATAATTCAGAGGCATTTGACGGTGACAGGGGCTTTTATCATATGTTAGGAATTATTTGAGAAACTGGCATAAAATCTACAAAAGGCAGCATAGCTATTGACTTTCAAGAACTCACCAAACTTGAGAAACTATAGAGATGAAAGGAAATGGTATTTGTAAAGCCGTCTGGCATGCATTGCTTTTTCCTTTTTTTTTTTGGCCTTTTTATGAAAGTTGAGCACTAATACTCAAAGGCTCCATTTGGTGATTTTTAATGAAGAAGAGACCCAAGTGAATAATCTTAATCACTTACAATTTGCTTTAAATTGTTGCAAGGTGTTTGTTTTACTTTTAATGCAGTCTTTTTATCTGAATCTATTGTGAAAAAATGTCTTTTACACCAAATTCCCAAATGCTCACCACCATGGATGTAATATCCCTTTCTCGATGATGAGTTGAGAGTGTCTCCGAGATGTTAGGTGACATGCATAAGGTACACATGTACCCACTCATACATGTAGATGAACACTCAGACCTCTATGCTGCAATGAGCTATGCCCACTCCTTACCAAGGTGAAGTTATCTGGCAAAGGGCATGTTAGGAACAACCTACGACTGGTGGCACTCCATCCTGCTAGACAACCACAGCCACTGAGGCCTGAACACTCTAGTGATAGAGTTAACAGAGCCAGCAGCTAGATTTGAAAATGAAACCCTCAGACTCCCTCTGCCAGTGAGATAGATGGTGGTCGTATTTATTAGAAGTGCTAGTAGCAATGGTAATGATGATAACAATAACAGGAAACAATAATAGCAGTAATACCCGCATTTATTTCTAGGAAGACGGTCTAAAAGGGTTAAGACTTGGAGGAAGGCACCAGTACGCAGGGGCTGTAAACCCATGGCAAGTGGAAGGGTATAAAGAAGCCCGAGAAGTGGCTGGGGAATAATAAAATAAGAGCGAAGCTAAACCAGTGACCCTTGTCGGCAGTGAAAAGCGGGAGATTAGAAAATGTTTCATGCTAATTTCCATGGAGATTTCTTTAATTTAGCGAAGATTGCTTCCCGGCTCCGCCTGGCCCGCGCCGGCCCGCGTCCTCGGTGGTCCGCGCCGCCCGGCTGCTCCGCGCGCGGTCACTCGGGCGGCTCCGACGTCTCTATCAGCCGCGGCCCGCGCCGCCCGCCCGCCACAGGCTCTCCTTCCCCGGCTCTCGCTTTTTTTCTCTTCTCAGCAGTCTTAGGATTCTTGTCACATGATGGCTTCATTGGGCCCTTCTCCTCCTGATCCTTTCAAGCTCTTTCTCCTGCCTGGCATATCAAAGGAGATTTGTGGGTCACCGAGCCGGGGACGTAGCATATAAAGTCATCAGCCTACCGGGCACCACCTCGATCATTTGCTATATTGTTCTTGCTAGAGGCGGGGGTGGGTAGTCTCTTTAATAAATCCATTAGTATTTAAACGAAAAATGTTAATTTTTAAAGATAAAAAATAGTAGAGACAGTCTAATCTTTATTCACTTTGCCATATACTGCCAAATGAAACTTATTAGTGTAAAATAAAGGAACACATTGCACGAACGGTTTAAAATGTTATATAGGATCCTCAGTATTTAGCATAATTATTCTAGGACTTAATTGGCAATTTAAATATTAAAACCTACGTTAATTCAGCAACAAAATTTACAGGCTGCGCTTTTTTTTCCATGTGTACACAAGCCTTTTAAAAACTAACTATTGACTTTAGCAAATAATCCAAATTCAGACAACTTCAGCATAATAGGGAAATACATTTTAATGGAAATGTTATGGAAGGTATGTTCAGGTAGAAGGATGTGTACATATGTATAGACAGCATAAAACAATAGCCAAAATCAGAGAGAGGTTCAGTATTTCAAATGGATTTCCAGGCAAGGATTTCTGTTGTTTGTAGAATGATATAGGACAGATCAGAAGTTTTCCCCTTCCTACCTCTTCTGGAATTCTCTCCCGCTTCAATTAATTCTCTTTTGGGTAGGTAATAGGTACAACCCTCACCAAAACTGCAACTAAAGTCTGAGGCAGTGGATTCAGTGAAAATTTGTGTTGGAGTAAAACTCTTCTGCCAAGTTATTTTTGATCAAAAACTCTTCTGTAGCTTTTGCTGTTGAGTCTGCATTTCCTTTACTGCTGTTTATCCCCTTATACCACATTTTAACACTTAACTCACTACATTTCCAAAGGGTCACTGCCGAATTGCCTTCTTTTTTAAAGGTAAATTTTTATTAATGTGCTTTTATCCACATCGTGTAGGTCAAAGCTAATTTCTTTGGCACTAATTATCTGTTGCAAAATTTTACCTATAACAAACTGAAGTGTCCCTTAAAATCTTGCCTTATGATAGAACATCAATTCCTAATTTGGATAGTGTGATTGGGGAACTGCAAAGTAGTAGACTCTGCATTAAAATGTCAAAATAAGTTTTTGCTGCAATTTTTATACTGCATGGGATCAACTAAATGCAGCAAATAATATAAATTATTGTATCTCATATAATATCAAAAACAAACTCTTCTATGTCCAAGCATAGATGTACTCTATTTAGCTCAAGAAAAGTTCTTAAGGCCTTTTCTCTGAACTTTACCATTTTAGTTAATAGAAATTATTCAGAGCTGAGATGGCAATTGTGTGATGTTCATGTCACTGTTTTCTACTTCTGTGCTTGTAGCAGAGATTCACAAGAAATCTTACTGGAGTCAATACGTGCCCTCACAAGTTTCTTCCCACCAGGAAGGCCACAGCCAACCCAGTGAATGAATTCTGTTGGCCACTTTAGATTCAGGGTAACAAATATGTTTTGTGGTTATGAACACCAAATTTATCCCTTATTATCAGTTCTCAGATATTTCGAATGTAAAATTTTTATTTAGTGACCTCTCTGACAAGAAGGTTGTGTTCCATCTCCAAGTGATTTCGGACAGACATTCTATTCTTATTTTGATGTTTCATTTTGAGATGATTCTGAACTTAATTTGTGGGACATAGTGACCCTTGGGATCACTCCCTGAATATGAAAACATTGACCTGTTAACTATGGTTGGAATTTGAAAATAAGAAGTCATGTAACATTTCCACGTGGCTGTCTTATTCACTTGCTACTCATAATTGTTGTTGACACTATTACAAATATCAGCAGTGAAGAATTGTGATCCATAATCCATCATAATATTTTTAATAATAGCATATTAAAATTCTTTCTGGCTAATAAAACATGGATAGGCATGTTTTTTTCTTTTCTATTTCCAACATACAGTTTTATATGTCAGCTATTTAAAATGAAGTGTGGAGACTAAAGTAGATAAATTCATCTGGAGATGGAGCATACACTCAGAGTGACAGGGTTTGAGATTTCATACCTCTCAATCATGGAAGGAGGTATGGAACACTTCTAAAAATCTAAAACCTTAGTTGACATGCAGGAAAAGGTTCCTGGCTTATTTTCTTGTTTGCTTTACTGCATTTTCATTTAACTCCTGTATTTACTAGACAATATGGTCCCTCGTAATCGTCTCTCTTTATTGCTTCTTCGAATTTGAGATTAGGTTTGCATTTAATTCTGGGCTTAAAAACCATGCAATCCTACAGGATCAAATACCATCATATAGAGTTAAAGTTAGAAGGGATGGCAAGTGTTATATCGTTAATTTCATAAATATGCAATAGTAAAATTAAGTGTTACCTTTTGCTGTCAGCATTCAGCAAATTCCTTTGCGTATACTAGAATACATTAGCTGACCATGTGCCTGGGATATTAGATATTCACTTTGTAAGAAGATTTTCCAAAAGTGATTTCACCCCCCTTTGTTTAAGGGTTGTATGGATTGTCAAGATAGGAAACCAGAAAGGGGGATTTTATATCACATTTAGTGCCCGCGCCAGATATGTGTCACTGCTTTTCACTGTCGGCATTTCCCAAGACATATTCTTAGTGGATTCAGAATCCTAATGACATACTTTTATTCTTATAGTAATACTGATGAGAACTGAGGTATAAGCCAGGACCTATTTTTGAATGTCTTAATGAAGATAATATAGACCAAATAATTTCAATATTCAAACAAAATGTTAGCATCTTTATCTCAACTTACTTTATTTAGGTGATTCTCTATCAATTTTAGTAATATGAAGAGTTTCTATTGATTAATTTTGATAGTATCTTTCTTGCTCATATATTTTAGAAAGAAGATATGGAAAAAAAAGAAAGAAAGAAAACTTGACCAGGAGAAAAAAATGATAGAATATTCACAAAAAAGGAGGAAATGTTGTCATTGTAAAGACTTTAAATTCCCAGTCTGGGAGGTGTTTTGTTGCCTCTTTTTCTTTAATTCCTCATCCACTAAACAAAACAAATCAAAACAGAAACTTACAATTGAGTGAGAGTATTTACCCACTATTCAGAAATTGCACATGATACTTACTTGAACTTCTTTGAGAGGCTAAGGAAAAATGGCCTGGATGTCCAGGCTTCTCAGAAGAGAAAGTGCCTGAAATCTTGCTCCTTGTCGAGAGTTTCTCAGTCTCTACAGTATCAGCATTTATGAAAAAAAAATTCTTTGTGGTGAGGCTTGTCCTGTGCATTGCTTGACATTTAGCATCATCTAACCCACCCCACTCACCCTGTAGAGACAATCACAAATATTCTCCCAAATTGCTAATTGACACTCTTGCAAAGTACCAAATGGCCTTATGCTGAGAATCACTGCTCTGAGCCACTTCACTTTTCCACTCTGCTTGGCATTATAAGAAATAGAAACTCCAGTGGTCCACTTTCAGGATTTAGTATTTAGCCTTAATTGGATCCAAGTGTAACCATTTTAATTAGAGCCCTTCCCTTTGTCCACCCCAATTTTAAAATTAGCTTATCGGGTAGATTGTAACCCCTTGCTCCTTCTATCAAGGTGAAGGGCAATGATGCATTAGTGATAAAAGCAGGCAGACTGCCCACCCAGGTGCTCTTGCTATCCAGGTTCTGGTAGCAAGCCCTCTGGCAGGAGTAAACGTTTGCCTTGCCCAAATGCTTTGCAGCACATGTTTAATTTCTTGCAGCACTTCAGTATTTCTAAAAACATTTCCTCATCTCTTCTCCTTTTCTCCATAATCCTTCTCTCCTAATGCATTTTCTAGTTTCATTCTTCTCATTTTCCAGGTCTTAACTGAGAAGACCTTAGCCCACTCTGGAAATTCCTCCTTCACTTGGAAAGATTTAAGTGGCCTTCTCTGTTTAATCAGAAGTATGCACAGGTTTTTATGATCCCCCAATCCAAGCTCCTGATAAGCGTTGGCTCCTTCAAAGACCAGAACTGAACCAATGTGTCTTCAGCACCTAGGACAGTGCCCAGCACTGAGGAGTAGGTGTCCATGAAGTGAACAGGGAACTGGTAAATGTCAAAGACTGAATTAATACCATACTTTGTACTATGCTATATTCTTTTTTGACCTGGCCAATGCTTCCTTTTCCTCTGTCAATTCAGAGCCCTTTACCATTGCTTTCAATAACTTACACTTCAGCAGCATAATGAAGAATGAATTTTGAAGGTGAATGCCCTATTTGGTCTCTATCTTCCCAAAGAACTCATTTAGGAATTTCTGTTGATAAAAATGTCATCTCTGCCTGGTGTGTTTCATTTCAATATGGCGTATTTCCCTGGCTCCCAAGCCTTGGGGAAAATGCATGCCTTGAGATCAGGAAGAAGCAAAGGCAGACCACTTCTCGTGCCAAAGACTCCTCTACTGTTCTCCAGTTGATCTGCCTGTAGAGAAAGCAGACTTGGCAGACTGCGGGGCCTTTCTGTGTTTTTGTGCAGGAGAGTCTCAGTCACAATAGCAAGCTTGCACCTTGGATCTGGCTTCTCTCCTTCTTCATTAAGATTCTTCTATTCTGTTCCCTCTGTCATTCTTCTGGAGAAGTAGGCCATTTCAAAAGAAGAGAAATGACTCTACTTTTGTGCTTTTACAAAAAAAACAGGAAAACTTGGATACATATGGATGTGTGGGTTTATCTTATCAGTAGCATTGACCCAGAAACACTGAAGAGAACATCAGAGCAGACTGTAGGGTCCCTCCAAGCCCAGGAGCCTCCTGCTTTCTGTGGCCATGGAAATGTCTCAGCAGGTGATGCAGATTTTTTAAAAGCAAACTGGAAAACAAAATCTTGGAGTAAAAAAGGCATAAGATGGTGAGGAAAAGGCCTTTTCTCTTGTTTCTATGTTTTCCTGCTTTCTTGCCTGCATATCAAAAAAAGGAAAAAAAAATGTCAGGTAGAAATCCTCAGGAGGCTACAGAAGAAAAGGAAACTGAGGGAGAATGGTCTTAGCACTGTTTTGAGCTCAGAGGTAATTTAGCCTTTTTGTGCCTCTCTCTCTCTCTCTTTCTCTCTCTGTCAAAACACTTAAAGTAATGAAAGTTAAAGTAAAGGTGGATTCTAAATCGCAAGCAATCTGGAATGGCCCCTATACTCATTTACCAGTTAGAAGAGGAACTGAAAAACAAAGACCCCATTCACTTTCGAGATACAGCTTAGATATATGAGTTGGTTTATTTTTCTTAATGATAATTCATAGTTATTAAATATATACTGGGTAGAAGTCATGAAGCTAAGGGCATTATGCTGCATCTCATTTAATCACCACAGTCACTTACGATTGTTCTTCATCCAGAGTTAGAATAGCACAGTGAAACAGAGCAGGAAATTACAGGAACCAGGCAGTGGAGTCCAACTTGGTGCTTCAATTACATTTTTAAATTAAACTTTTTATTTTTAGGTAGTCATCGATGTACATGTAGTTGTAAGAAATAAAACATAGAGGTACTGTGTTCCCTTTACCTGGTTTCTTAAAATGGAAACACCTTGCAAAATTAGAGTACCTTGTAACAACCAGGGAATTGGTGTTAATCTACCAACATTATCCAGATTTTCCATTTTCATATGCATTTATGTCTGTGTTTTGAACATTCTCTGTATGTTCTCTCTGTGTGTGCTTTTTTGGGTCTAGTTTTTTGTAATTTATCACATGTAGGGGTTTGTGCATCTAACACCAACCATAATCAAGAACATTGATATCATCACAAGGATACTCTTCATAGTCTTACACACTTCCTCCTATTCTCTCTCCTGACTCCAAGCAACCACAAATCTGTTCCCCATCTCTAAAATTTTGCCATTTCAAGTATGATACATAAATGGAATAATACAACATGTAACCCTTTGAGATCAACTTTGTTTACTCAGCATAATTGCCTTCAGATTCATCCAGTTGTTGCTTATATCTACAGGCTGTTCTTTATCACTGCTAAGTAGTATTCCATGGAGTGGTTACACTGAAGTTTGTTCAACTTCTTGTCCACTGTAAGATGTTTGGATTGTTTTCACTTTGGGGCTAATACAAATAAAGCTGCTATGAATATTTTTGTAGTGATTTTTGTATGAACACGTTTTCCATTCTTCAGGATAAATACCCAGTCATACAATATCTGAATCACATGACATTTTCATATTTAGTTCTATAGGAAACTTTCAGTTTGTCTTCCAGAGTGGTTTTACCACTTTACATTTCCAGCAACAATGTATGAGTGATACAATTTTTTTTTGCATCCTCCCCAGGACTTGGTTTTGTCAGTTTTTATTTTTATTCATTCTGATTCATGGGAAGTGACATCTCCTTATGGTTTTCATTTGTATTTTCCCAATGGCTAATGGTGTTGAACAACTTTCTCTAGTTTAAATCTTTTGGTATGGTATGTGACCCTCAATTTTTAAGTTTTATGCAGTTCCCTTTACAAACTGGAGCTTTTAGTGGATACCTGTGTGCTTACATTAAGATGTAAGGAGATCAATAATTTGTTATGACATCTGACACTCAGAAGAAGATCACATTTCAGTGAAAAGAGATTCATGGCAGCCAAAGTCACTTTTCTCTCATTTTTTTTTTTTTTTTTACTATATGGAAGAAGTGGGAAATTTTGATCAAGATTAAAGCAAAACAAAAACTCAAAAACAAATAAAATGTTATAGGTAGTAAATTAACATAAATAATAATAGTAAAGTTCCTAAACAATGATCCAAGATCCAATGTGAAGGTATGTATTTTTTTTTGTATTCACTGTTGAATGAAGCCTGTTTTCTTACATGTGTCCCGGTAGCCAAAGAGGATAGACCTGTGTCAATATCTCACAGCAAAAAGTGTGTCTCCAATACTCATGTCCTCATGATCTGGTGAAATCTCCAAATATCTTCCTTTGATTCAGAACAATTCTGTATTCTTAGTATTTTTTGCAATTTTCTGATAACCATCTAGAGAGGTAGGTCAATAATCTAAGTTTGAATGGAGACACTGACATTCACTAACACTGTGACTTCAAGTTGGTTACTTAACACCTCTGAGCCCATTTTGTTCCACTGTGACTTGCAGATGTCACTAGGGACTTAATACTGTTACTAGGATTAGTGTTTAATTAGTTCTGTGGATAGTAAGTAATCATCTCCTTCCCAATGATATTACATTTCTTCTGTTTCTTGCTTTTCTTTCTGGCTTTATTGATCATGAGCCCCAATTTTCCACGGATAACAGTATAAACATCATCTATTCAGTACAACCAACCCCTACTGAAGTCACACAGTCACCTGGGATAGGGTGACCTGCTGTGATAATAGCTGACATTAGCTAACTTTTTTTTTTTTCTCTGAGTATGCTGGGATTTCTGCACCACCTCAGAGGGCATAGGCCACATTATTGGAAGACTGGTCCATCTATTGCAATCCTCTTGATCCTTTCCTTCAAAAAATCAAAGTAGGCAAAAATTTAAAACTGGCTATCAATACCTGAATATTTATAGTGGTAAAAATAACACTTCTTTACCATGTATCCTAGTGTAATTGTGGGTAGGTCCAATGACCATGAAGCTTTCCTTTTGTTGGCATGAAATTTGGTTCTTATGAATGGTTTACCTTTGAGCATTTTTAATGCAACTGTTTTTAAACATTCAAATTTTGGCATCACATTTTTCATAAGTTCCATGTTCCCCTACATTATTTTTCCTCAGTTGTTCTTCATATAGCAAGTGTTTGCAGACATGGCTTCTTCATCAATATTTTTCTTTAAATTCTACTTAATTGATAATTCCTATTAAAATAAGCTGCTCAGAACTGACCACCATTCACCAGAAGCACCCCAATATGGTATTCTACTTTGAAATACTCATGGCAGAGTTTTATCTCAGGTATAATGATCTTGTGGCCATCGATGACATTCTCATCTCTTGAATTGCCAACCTCAAGTTTGAGAGTCTGGCAATTCTCTTCTTGCCTACTTCTCCAACAATGTTGGAGCAAAATTCACCAAAGCACTGTTGTTGTCAGGAGCTCAGAGTCTGTTGTGAGTTAGGCATTAGGGGTGATGGGCAGCATGCACAAGAATTCGAGAATTAGCAGGTGAGAGGGGCAGTGATGGATTATGTGACAGACACAGAGGAAGGGTAGAAGAGACACCTGATTATGACAGACGATTCAGGGTAGGCTTTCCATAGGGAGGTGTGACAAGGGATTTAGATCATGTGTTTGTCTTGTTTGCTTGATCCTTCATGGGCTGACTCTAGCCTATCTAGAATGGTTTTTCTTCCCCTGCCCTCCCAGCTACATGGTCCGCATAGACTTTGAAAGAAATGGATGACCCAGAGGTAGATAAATGTAGCCATTACTTAAATCTATCACCTCACACTTTGATCTAAAATTTCTGGTGTCATATCTTCTTTTCTGGCCTTTCTTTTGACCAGTATTGGTTACTCATCTACAAGAAGAACTGAAAGATTATTGATCCCATTGGGATATCCTCAGGCACCCCAGTAGGGGTTCAGAAGATGCCTGTGGTGGGTACCTGAGCTGAATGAACAATGCTGTGCTGACTTTGGTGACGGAGGCAGTCCTATGTACCCATTGCTGGTGTCTCAGCCTTGTCTAAGGAGCTGCTGTGAAATAACTTTGTGGGTTCCCCAGCATTTAAAAACCATTACTGAACTTGAATCTGAGTTTTAAGCAGAATCTGAAAGCTCATGGTACTTATTTCATGAAACAGACAACAAATCAATTTTGTGCCAGCGTGTGTCCAGGGATGGGCAGTGCCTAAAACCAATAAAGCAAGTTAGAACAGGGAGGGTGTAGACGCTCCCAGTAGTTCTAATGAGGTTTCTGAGAGAGAGACCCAAATGAAATGTCTAGTAATAAGATGCAGAAATTTTAAGAAGACTAATGTAAAGATTGTAAAATTTCTTTTAGATTTTACCAGATCATTTTTAGTATGGTGACTAGAGTTTACGACTGTGAGTTGTATATTTTGAAATACCTAGAAAAGATGATTTGAATAGTCTCAACACAAAGAACTTATGAATGTTTGAGGTTATGAATATGCTAATTACCCTGAGTTGATTATTACACATTGTGTAGAAGTTTCAAAGTACCCTGGACACTGCACCCCATAAATATGCACAATTATGTGTATAATAAAATTCTAAAATATATTTTAAAAAAGCATACTTATTTTCAGAAAATGAGCATTATTTGCTTAAAGAGAAATAGGCCATGGAGACTGCAAATGAAGAAAAATATCCTAATGCAAAGAAAACCCTTTTTTACTGTTTGTTATAAGTACTCTGCAAATAGGAGTGTTCTTTATCTTCGAATTATTTTCCCAGTTTTCTTTATTGTTATATTCCTTGTATAACAAAAATATGTACTTTATTATTTAATTTTTTTTAAAAGTAAATAAATTATACCAAGTGAAGTTTCTCATGACAGAGAAATTTAAACCTCACAAGCTTAGATTTCAGAGGCTTACCTAGCAAACAGCAGAGCAAACTTGGCAAGCTAAGCAGATCTGTCCTTCCTTTCCAGTTCATAAGGAAAGCCACACCCTTCGGAACAGCTCAGAACTGAAAACATTCTGTCTAGCTTCTCTGGAAACTTCTCCTAAGCTTTACTCAAGTTCTGACAAAAAATATCTATAATGCCTTTTAAAAGGTAATAGAGAATTAAGGAACAATCGGATAACCATCGGAAGTTAACAGAATGTGTGCCTCTGTGTGTTTGTATGTATGTGTGTGTGAGATCCTGTGAGAGGGAGGGAGAGAGAGAGAGAGAGAGAGAGAGAGAGAGAGAGAGAGAGAGAGAGAGAGAGAGAGAGAGATAGAGAGAGAGAGAGACAGACAAAGAGAATGTAATTTCATTTTTTTAATTTGTTCTAATTAGTCATAATGACACAGTCCCTTCCATTCTAGGGTCTTTCTCTCAAAGCCCATTCATAAGGTGCCTTTGATATAGTGAGTGAAGGTAAAACAATCCTCCTTAAGTGTTCTTCATTTACTGAGGTTTTATAGCTTACCTGGGGATTGCACAGAAAGCATAAGACTTGCTTCCAAGCCAGACAGGAATGCAAGAAGGACAGCTGGGAGCCTTGAAAGAGATTCTTTTCTCTTGACATTTGCTGAGCACCTCTGAGGACTCAAGGGCTGCTTAGCACTTAGATTAAAATCTGATTTTAGAGAAACTTATCTGCACTAGTTTTAATCTAAACCTTTAACGTCACCCATCCCTGCAGAGAGGTCATGGGCCTTCATTGAGTTTTCTTTAGCCATTGGGCTGCTCTTTGATTATTTTGAAATTTTACAGCTAGAGTAAATTTTATTTCACATTTTGTTTGAATCCAGCAAAAAATGGATATTGAATTTTTTCTTTCTTTTGGGCTTTTAGCTTTAAATAGACCTTTTAATTTTTTTTCCCTGTAGGCCAAGATCCTCCAAGTTAATGCACACATTCAGAAATGCTAAGTGTAAAAGGCCAGCACATCAATGAACCTTAGGGATATTTTTAAAGAATCATTTAGTAGGTGCATTCCTTCTTTGGTTCTAAAGAATCAATACTTGGGTGCCCATCTTGCATAGGAACTGATTTTCCTCAGGATTCAAGTGAACTACACATCTTTGAAGACTTAGAAATATTTAAATATAGAATACTGGCTCCTTGCCTTCTTCCAGTTGTTCATCTTGTACAACATTGTAAAACACGTAATGATATTCCACATGGATAAGGACAGGATATGGTTTTTCCATACTTTTAGCAAGTGGCACTTAAAGTTTTGTAGATGGAGCTGGAGCCAGGGTGTCTAGAATACCAAGCTTTCTTACAGTCTAGCTTTTAAGTGCAGCAATTGGGTTTTCATAGCTTGTTACCCTTGGGAGCTATGCACTAACCACATCATCTGACATTGGCGCTGTGTGTTAGGAATGTCACAGGAAATTTAAATTAAATGGCAAGTGCCCTCATGCCTTAAATCTGCTTTTGGGTATCTGCGCTGAGAAGGGCCCTCCCTAAAGGAGGAGGAAAAGCTCCCATGTATAGGCAAAAGTCTATAAAGAAAGGATCTATACCAAATTGTACTCCCAGAAGGTGTTGGCTACATCTGATATCAATTCAGAGTTTTATTAATAGGTACAATTTGGAAGCTTAGACTGACATTAGTTTTAATGAGGAATTTATCTATCAGAAATTAGCCCATGGTCATTTTACAATTGACTCCAAAACAGGCACCTTCAATAAATCAAAATAGAAAAATGGCTTTGGTACCTTAATGGAAAGTTAGTTTTTTTTGTTGTTGTTTGTTGTTTTTTTTTTGTTGTTGTTTAGTAAAGCTAAGTTTTTGCTTTTGTAATTATATGAAAATTATTTTCTTTCTATTGTTCATAAACTTAGGAAATGAGAGAGTTGACTGAAAATAATTTGGAAAAATCATCTCCCTCATGCTAATATCAATATTATGTCACAAATACATAGTTTAAATGTACAATTCTATGTGATGTTCTCCTCAGAGACTTTAGGAAAATTATTTTTTCCTAAATGACTTACTGCCTAAAAGTATAAGGGAGCTTACTTTATATGCAATGAAACCCTATTAAGAATTCATGCACAAAGTGCAACAATTACCTGTAATGTGAATTATCTCCTGCCTTACAATCCTCTGACTTATAATCTCAGACTTTATCTAAAATTTTTTCCTAACGTGGTGCCTAGCATCACCCTAATTATGTCCAGATGTCTCTCCTTGAGACCCATTTGCATGTGGCATTCTGATTTGTGTATGTTCTTTAGGTAAAATATGGTCAGAGGAGGCCTTTCAGGAACAGAAGATCTAAAAGAGCAGATCCACATCTCTTTTTATTACTTTCTATTTCCTTACCCTTTTTATACGCTTATACATGCTACTGCAAGACATTGTATTATGTATTAGCCTGTGATTTTTTTTTCTCTCTGTGCCCCTTTTCTCCTCCAAATAAATTCATCTTGGATGAGACGTCGTGGAATCAGAAACTTAAGTCAGGTTTTGTTTGTGGTTGTAGCCACATTACCTAAGACATAGCACACACTCAATAAATTTTTTGAGCAAATTAATGGGTGCTTTTGCTAAGATTAGCACCATCCAAGCTTAAACAGAATCTTGTGATATTAACATACATTTATGGGTATTATATTTGGATTTTAAATGCTTACCAAGGAACATATGTTAAAGGCTTGGTCCCCAACCTGAGGACCCAAGCTACTGGGAAATGGTGGAGACTTTAGGAAGAGGAGACTCGTGGAAGGAAGTTAGGTCATTCAGGGGCATGCCTTTGAAAGGATTGTGGGAATGCTGGTTCTTCGCTGCTCACTTTGCTTTCTGGTCGCCATGAGGTGAATGTCTTTGTTCCATCACATGCTTCCACAGTGCAGTGCTGCCTTTTCAGAGACCCCAAAGCAATAAGACTAGGAAATCATGCACTGAAACCCTTGGAACTGTGGGGGTATTTTGGAGGAATTTGGTTACAGCCACAGAAAGCCAACTGATACAACGAAGAGTTTTATTAGCTACAAACAGGATGCTTCTACCAGGCCCCTCAGCTTACAACAGTGAAAGAGCTGAGAATGAGGCTGGAATTCTGTCTCTGAAGCCTGTCCCTCTGTGGCCCTGGGTAAGTTGCTTCATTTCTCTAAGCCTCTATTTCGTTATCCATTACAATGAGTTTTGGTAATGGTAACAGCTCTACAGGTTTTGTAATGAAATGAACAAATACCTACAAAATGTTCACCAGGGAGTTTGGCACATGAGGTCTCATCAATGATAGTAGTAATATAACTGTTATCAATTTATTTCATTATTGATATTTTAGGTATTTTGATATTGCCAAAATGCAAATTAGAGCAATTATGGAACCAAAAATGGAGGTAATTCATTACCACATTTTGCCCACCCGTGAGATATTTAATGATTACTTGTTAAAAGTCCTGTCTTTTATACACATGGCTTTCCATGCTTCATTTGCAAAATAGGTGCTTGCATACACAGATTTCCCTTTAAAAGTACTTCCATGCTCAGCTGCTGTTCTTCTGATTAACCAACTCTCTCTTTAAAGACTTGAAGTCATGAAGTTTATTTTTTGTGACACTCACTCAAGATGGGAACAAGGATTGCCAATGGCTTTCCAGCAGGCTTTTAGTTCAGTTTATCATGCAAACTTGCAGATGTTGTTTATATGAAAGATGTGTTTATAAAAAGAAGGTAATATTGATAGATAACATCTGCTGTACAAAACAATTCTGAAAATTGTTGCTAAGCTGATTCAATTATTTTGCTATAATTTCCTATAATTGTTAAGGTTTTAATGATGAGTATTTAATTCAAAATTAGAGCATAATTTTGAATGAGTTTCTCTTAAACTTTTCTTTCTGAGGCTCAATGTACATAACCACTCAAATAATCAATACATTTAGAAATCAAATGCTTCATTATAGCTATCAAAGGTTTGTAATTATACCTGAAATAAATCCCAGATTCCACCTATGTGTGTCCCTTTAAGACCCATCACTTCCTACTCCTTTTATTTCCAGACATACTCACTTCTTTTATCCCCTATGTGTCACCCTCCTGCTCTGACATAGCTTTCATTTCCCATCTTAGAGATTTGCATACAGTGTTAATTTATCTCTCTGGACCACTCAACCCCAGATGCTCACATGACTGGTTCCTTCATGTTCCAGCTTAAATACCAACTTCTTGGATTTTCTCTGTCACATAATATAAAGTAGCATGATTACTTCCTAATGCATCAGGAATTATTTCATTATTGTTCATAGTATTATATGAAATTTTGTGTGTCCGTGGTTACATATAGAGAAGATACTCATTTTACGTTGGTTCAACCTGTAATATTTTGACGATGTAATTGTATGAAAGTGATATTAAGAATCAGTATAAATTGTACTTTGAATTTTGAATGTGGTTCTTCTCCCAGTCTAGCATCTGCAGTCCAATCCTCTCTTGTGATGCTGGGCAGCTGGGAGAGCACTTCTCTCCCAGTCAGCCACATGATCACATGGGAGACAACTGACAGTCTCTTGTATGCTGCTCCTAAGCTAAGATGTTATTTAGGTTTAGTATATTCAATGCATGTTTATTCTGCAATATTTTCAGGTTATGATGGGTTTATTTAGATGTAGTCCCATTGTAAATTAGGGAGCATCTGTAGTATGTGCAGTTATGTTCTTATGTATAACATTTAATTTTAAATTGCTTCTTTTATCTGTCTCACTGACCACAACTTGAGACCCACAAGACCAGTGAATGTTTCTCTGTCTCATTGCTTTATGTGTCACTTGTACTTAGAACCATGCTTTTTGGCCAAGAGGATGATTATGTGGATACCAGGAATAGTGGGAATACAGAGAAATTTCTTAGGGGATCTTAGCTCTTTAGAAGCCTTTGCCTGGTTAAGCCACTGGTGTATGAGAAGATAATTTAACAAGCCAGTATAATGAAGTGATGAAAGCAATAAATACTGGGAGACATGAATATGGAGAAATCACTTTACACTGATCAAGAGTGGATTGATAGTGGAAGTGGGTTTTAAGCTGGGCCATGATGGATGAGCAGGGTTTATAAAGGGAGCATAGCCATAATTCAGCTCTTCATCACATAAATCCAAGCATATAAGTCATCTCACTTTAACTGCAACTTAGGCATGTTCACTAGAACCCAAGGGATCAGGGAAGGAAATACATGTTGGCTTTGGTGTTTTAATTTTTGTCCTCACAGACTGTACGTGGATTAGAAGGCTCTCCAGTGGAATGCTATGTGGTGTGCCTTTACATCCCTTTCACCTGTGGCTTGCCTCTTGCTCTGTAGGTGCCAGATGGACTGCTTCCCCACCAACCCTTAAATTTTCTAGAAAGTGTCCTGAGCACCCTATCTTCTAGACCCTTGCTCAGCCTTATTGTTGAGTCTGATTTCTTTCAGCTGTTCCATCAACTGATTGAGGCCTTCTCATTCTCCACACTGTAATGCAGGAATTATACTCTCAGAGGCCCTCAATTTCTCTCCAGACTAACTTAGGTCTCCTGAAGTTAGCTTTCAGCATCCTATACTGCTCCCAGGTGGCCCAGTACAATTTCTTATCGTTACCTATGAAATGATCATGGGAGGGAAGGAGTTCTGTTCCCACTACTTCTGTATCCCATGACCAGCCTAGAACCTAGCACTTCAGAGGAGCTGAGTAAATATTTCCCCAATGGATGAATGAACGTGGAGGAAAAGCAGAAAGTGGTCTACCATAAGTGCAATTTTGAAATGCTAAGCTTAACTTGAAACCATTTCTCCAACTGTAGACTCTACTTAATGGAAACCAACTTGAAAATGCCAACACTACCTTATTTACAAGGTGCTTTGTTCACTAAAGCTATTAAAGGGCCCTGTTGATGGGAAGTTATAAATAATTGTAGGTAGCATGCCAGAGACCACTTTCTGTCAGGTTGCCAGACCAAAGATATAGGCACAGTACTTTAGAGACCTTCACCCAAAAAGATTATTAAAACAATCTGTAAGGGTTGATAGGTGGGTGGAGCTCATTAAAACCAGCTATAAATGATTTACTTTAACCACAACCTCAATATGGACCATCCTGGGGAGACTGTTGAAGTCTGAAGTGCTTCCTTCAAGATGTATTAGGTTTGTAAGGACAGCATGCTCTGTTTGTCTGTAGCAGCCAGGACAGACAACGTTGACCTGAGCCCCTGTGTGCTGGGCACTATTCTGGGTGCTTTATACATATTGTTGTCAATCTTTCCTGAAAACTCCCAAGGTTTAAGTATCATTTCTATTGACAGCTGAGGAAGTTGAGGCTCAGAAAGGGATTGTGGCCACACGGAACAGACTATTAAAGATTGCCTTTCCTCCTTAAACAATGACAATTGACAAGTGTCTCTGAATTGCTCTCATGGAATTTCTTATGAGAAAATATTATTGGCTGACAGAGTATATTCATTTTATTCCCTTGAATCTAAGACATCGTTCATTGTAGAATGTATCAGATTTAAACAATGGACTTTGAAGAGAAAACAGAACACAGAATTGCATGCACATATTGTTAAATAAACTGACCACAGCGTTCAGTTATGGCCTGTTGTTTTCTAAGACTCTTGTTTGATTCCAAGTCTTCTTTACCTCCAAAAATAAGACTGACTTCGAGGAGGCCTTAAAATTAGGTGGTTGAATGTGCAGCTAAACTGTGTCAAATGTCAGTCCTGTAACTCATGGGGTGTTTGGGTACCTATAGATCCTACAATATATCTGTAGAAAGGGAGAGAGGCAGGAGCTCCCTTGTAAGCCTGAGGTAAGTACGAAAAGAGTTGGCACATGCACAGCACTTGAACTGTGCCTGGCTCTTTGCGAGTACGTGATAGAACTTAGTTGGGGCCCCAAGACATCTGGGGAGAATGGCAGTGGCAGATCTTCATTCATCCGTTCTTTTCATATTCCTTGAGGACAACTCATACCCTGCTGGGTTCTAGGCAGTCCTCAAGGACCATTGGTGACGTGCTGCATTTTCAAGACTTTTTTTAGCAAAATCTTTAAGATTGTTAGCATAGTATTTTAGCATATTGAAAAACATCTGATTTCAACTGAATTTCTTATATATTTTTGAAGTATTCATTATTATTTTTCCCTAGGAAGCTTCTTGGCTTTATTTTAAGGTTGGTTGGGGCTCTTCTCACAGAAATAATGCTTTAGGGAACACCAAGTCCTTTCACCAGCTTATCTCAACTTGTCAAATGTTAGTGGTTCCTAGTGTATTGTCCTAGTTATGACAGACAGTTTTCTGTAGACAAGTTGCTTTTTCTTTCAATATTGCATCAGAGTGTAATATCTTTGAAGACACATGAAACCTCTACTAGGTATTCTTATTTTAATTAAAATTTGATTTGGTAAGTTGCTGCTGATCTAAATACAATGGGGTGAAAGGAACTCCCTCTACCCGGGATGGAGGAGGTAAGAGCTCTCTAGTATCCCTGTTGTCCCATTACTAGAAGATGCCTTGTCAAGGAACTCAGAGTGTGAGTTCCCAAAACAGAACCAGGCTTAAGTGATGAATGGAGTGATAAGACTTTCTCAAACAGATGGGATCTAATCTCTGTAGTAATAGATATGTTTCATTCTAGATGTGCTAGAAAAAAGAAGTGGCAGCCTGATAAAGAACCCCTGCTTCCTTCTCCAGAAATAGAGACTGCATTTTCCTGACTCCCCATAGCTGACCCATGGAGTCTGAAGCCATTTCTTTAGCATTTTGGGGGGAAATGATGAAGGAGAAAAGTTTTGAGATGCTGTGAAATGCCAGAATTTAAGAGGCTAGGACTCAGATCATCAGATCAAGGTTATAAAGGTTAATGCCTGGAAGATAGGGTGCTGCAGTGAGACATGGCTCTGAGAACAAGCTGGTGAGGCTGGGATCATGGGTTGATTGGAAAAAAATTGGGCAGAGGAAGTGGCTTGGAAATGCTATATTTAGAAAAAGAACCTGAAACACATTGAGCCTTTCCCCCGTGCTCCATGTGCTTTTGGTCCATGAACCAGTATGCACTACAGCATCTAATATTCTCAATTCACTGCCTAGCCCTAGGTATTAGAGACTCACTCTGAGTTACAGAAGGACCTGGTAGCACAGTACCTGTTGGCACCTTTGTCCAACTCCAAAGCAAGGTACCTGGGAACCGTCAGGTAAAAGTGGGTGGTGAGTTGAGGAGCAAAGGACCACAATAAAAATAAAACACGATTACAATGCAAGAAATTATGCTCAAGATCACATCTATAAAACTAGTACAAAAAATGAAACTTCTATTCATTTTTCTACTGTAAATGTTTTTATTTCCAAAGAGGCTAAACACTATGTGTGTAAGGCTTGATATATTTACTTATTAAGAAATGCTTCCCCAGTAAACCTGTAGCTTAATGTGTTGCCTGTATCCTTGGGGACATACAAAGATCAGGGCATGATTGAATCAGATGGGACTAGATTTGCTTTTAGGTCACATACCCTCTGCATCACTTGTTACTTTTATGCTAGATTTCTGAGTCGCACCAATCAATAGAATTAGCCCCTCCTTTTCTTCTCTGCCTTCATTTAAACATCAAGGTGAAATTCAAAGGCTTGCAGAAACTACTTGGGTCATTCAAGACACTATTGGTCTTCTGGGAACTGCCTTTGTCTTTTCATCACTACATTGGTTTTTATTGCCCAGATTTGGGTTGTCTGCTGGCTGCCTGTCATCAATGGCCTCCTACCCAAGCCCATGTGGGAACTGAGCACGGCACATGCAGTCTTGTCGCCATAAAGTAAGGTGGGGGAATAGAGAACAGGTTCTGTCTTTTTTTTTTTTTTTCTCTGAGCTGTTTAATTGCTGTCTTGTGCAGGAACTCCCAATGATGACCAGGGGTTTTATAAAGCATTGTAGCCCCATTCAACAGTAGACTACTAATTAGTTCATTTACTTGGGTACTAAACTCATCTAAGAAGAGAAGCGAAGCCTAATTAGAGAAATCTCAAAGGATATTAAACTCCGATCCTTTAAAGTTACAATTTTTTAAAACACAAATCCACAAAAGCATACATGCATGCACACATGAGCTTGCATATACAAACATACTGAAATCAAGAATCCACATGAATAGTTTACCAAGCCTGTGGTGATGGCTGCTAATTAGGAAGAACTTCAGTTACCGTCTCAATATAAAAAAAGACAAAACCAACATAAAACATGCTCACAGTGAACTAAACCAAGAATTCATTTTCCCTTCAACTTAAACATCATGAGAAGATATGATGGGAATCAGAGGTTTTGCATCTTTTTTAAAAAAGTTTCTTTCCGTGATTTTCTTCGTTTATTATGTTTTTTGTTGCTGAATGTGATGGTTTTTTTATGGAGGTCTTTTCTTGTTGAAGTGGATGCTTGTTTTCGGGAAGATTGTTCTTTCCTTTAATTATGTAATCCTTAGATATTTTCCCAGTAGCAGCTATATTCCAGACATTATACTGGGCTCTTTGGAGGTTATCGGAGTCAGTCTAGAATCCTACCTTCCCAACACCAGCAGCAGCAGCAGCTGTATTTCAGTTCATTCAACAGAAGCTTAATGATTGTTTGGGAGCACAACTGTTAAAAGGTACTGTCCCTTTTCAAAAGGGAGACAGAAACAGAAATAGAACTAAGTAAATGCAGTGGAATTTTATATATACAGATAAAATTCATACATTTATGAAAGTGTAAAAACACACACTTCTAGCCTCCAGAACTAGAAGACATTAACTTTCTGTTGTTTTAAGTCATCTGTTTTGTGGCAATTTGTACAGGAACCTTAGAAAATTAATATAGACATGGCTTAAATTTCTATCATATATTATGTGTTATATACTATATAACTCTCATTGCATATTATTAAAAATGAATTTATTTTAGACAATGTGGCTCTGAGGAGCAAGATATTAAAATGTAGTGGTAGAAGCACATTCTGGAAATTAATATTATTTTGGTAAACCTGACCATCTTAAAGAATTGTTTAAAAGGTTGCTCTAACCATCTGTATGAAATGGCATATGTTGAATTAGTCAGCTGGTCTCAATGTTAATCAAAGACAAGGTCCAGAGGTCATAGCCATCAGCTACACAGGAAAGAGCCATTCTCTCTCCCCACATCCTGAGAATAAGCTTCCTGGCCCACAGCCAGGCCAATGTTAAGATATGAATGGTGTATTTTTGCCCAAGTGGAAAGAATAATTTCTGATTATTAAAGTAATTCCTACTCTTTTCAAGGAATTCATAAATAATAAAATATGTATATAAAACTACATGAAAATCACTTGTGATCCCATCAGCCAGAGATATGAAAATCAAATATGTACACACAAGTTAGGTGTGGTGAAGAATAAGATTATTCCATATACATTATATAATATATATTAAATATATATTTGTAAATTTTACAATGTATTATAGGGATTATTCTCTGCTAATAAAATGGATGTATTTTACATCATTTTAAAATATGGATGGTATACTAGTGATGAGAACAGTATAATTGATTTAAACATTTTCCTGTTGATGGACTTTTAAGTCCACTTTATATACATTTATAAATTTGTCCAGTTACTCTTTTTAGAATCATTTTTACAGAAAGATGCGAAAGTTTTACCAACTCTAAAGTATGGATATGTGTACAGGAGAATGAAATGTTAATTCTGGAAGGTTCGGGCTCTATTTAATCTAAGGGCTACCTAAACTAGAATGGTTTCATTAGGTCTGCCTTTCTCTCTAAATGACCTCATTTATGAGAATGGAGCTCTTCAGGGGCCAAGAAGAATAGAAAATATGATCTCTGCCAGGAAAGAATCTTCTCGTTCAACTACAGTATGTGAAATGAGTGAGTGATCTTACAAAATGATTTTTACCTGCAAGGACATAATGAGTAGCTGTGTGTTTGTGTATGTGTGTTAAAAGTTCCAGCAAGTCTATCGAGGTCAGTGGTTAAGGACTGAGTGTGAAACTCTGGGGGAAAAGATCGAAGACCTGAAGCAGGTGAAGAAGATCAGCCAAGGGGCAGAGGGATGAAAGTGAGCGTGCAATCAGGAAGGGAGGTAGGGTGGCTTGAGTATGTACCTTGTTCAGTCTCATGTCTTTTCTTCTGGGGAGTCTTCTTTCACCTCTTTGGAGTGAGTAGATATCTCTATAATAGATTTTAGAATAAATCCCCAATGTAAGTTTATACTCTCTCTAGAATTTAGCATAGTGCTTTATTTAAGAAAATGGAAATATCTTTTCAACATGTGACTGATACGAATGAGCTATTGATAATCTCAGCAAAAGCTGAGATTGCTGAAATGAGTCTAGGATAGCTGAGGGGAAGGCCTAGAGGAGGGAGAAGGGAAGGAAACCCTGGATCCTTGCATGGATACTTTGGACAGGTGATTGCAATGAGGCATTTTGAAGTCAAAGTGTATTCGAATGCCATGGACTATGTGGGCTAGAAATTTAGAGATCTGCCTCTTCCTCCCTTATTTCCTACATGACTGGGACCCTTGGCCTCTCTTCTCAGCACAAAATTTACCCTCATCTTTGAGAGCAATCCTTTTCTCATGTGAAACTGTAAAAGCGTCAGGTCAGGAGTCCAGCTCTGGGGCATCTGACCTACCTTGAAGTCATTTCTAAATTGTTTGTAAATAAGGTCTTTAAAATGAGTCTTGAAATCAGCTAGAGTTACTACTGCAACTTTTTAAAAGTTGTTTTGGCTGTTGTAGGTACTTTGAACTTCATATGAATTTTAGAAACAACATCTCAATTTCTGCAAAAATATTCCATTGAATTTTCTCTTTAGATTTTTGTAGATCCAGGTTCAATTTAGAGATATAAATAAAGTATAGTATATGCCTAGAATATGGCTTGGTGATAGAAAGGAATGAAATATTGGTAAATGCTACAATGTAGATTCATCTTGAAAAAATGCTGAGAGAAGCTATTCACAAAATAACACGTACTATAGGATTTCATGTAGCATATGAAATGTACAGAATAAGCCAATCTAGGTATATAGAGAAAGTAAATTAGTAGTTGTCTACACATAAGAATTTGAAGGAAAATAGGAGTGATTTCTAATGAGTTAGGGTTTCTTTGTCAAGTACAAAATATTTCAAAATTGAATTATGATGATGGTTGTGTAATTTTATAACTACTCAAACCATTTAGTTGTATATTACAAATGTGTGAATTCCGTAGTATATAAATTATATTTATCCAAGTGATCAACTTGGGTAGAATTGATGCCTTAACAGCTTTAAGTCTTTTGCCTGTGGACACAGTATATATTTCCCTGCCTTCTTTAATTTCTCAGTGATGTAGTATGGAGTTCAGAGTTATAGGCTTTCTCCAGATTTATCCCAAATAATTCATAGGTCAGATGATATGACAAATGACATATTTTAAATTTTTTGTTGTTATCAAAGAGAAATAAATACAATTGATTCTTTCAGTGATCCCATATCCTGTGACTTTCTAAACTCACTGCTATGGACTGAATATGTCTCCCATAATACATGTGTTGGAAACTTAATCCCCAGTGCAATAGTATTGGGAAATAGGACTTTTTGTTAAGTGTATAGACCATGAGGGATCTGCTCTTATGAATGGATTAATGTCATTTTAAAAAGGCCTAGTGGTGGGAATTTGTTCCTTTTACCTTCCACCTTTAGCCATGTGAGGTCAAGGCAGTCTTACTCTCTGCAGGTTACAGCATTCCAAGCACCATCCTGGAAGCAGAGAACCGCCCTCTCTGAAGGTGTGCTCCTTGACCGTGGGTTTCCCTGCCTGCAGAACTGCAAGAAATAAATTTCTGTTCTTTATAAATTATCCAGTCTCAGGTATTTACATATTATAGCTGCTTCAAAAAATGAAGACAATTTTAGTTTTAATAATTTTTTGGTAGATTTCATAGGAAGAGACAAGCATATTGTCTTCAAATAAATATATCTTTTGTTTTTTGTTTTGTTTTGTTTTTTTGCAGTGCTGGGGATTGAACCCAGGGCCTTGTGCATGTGAGGCAAGCACTCTACCAACTGAGCTATATCCCCAGCCCAAATTTCTCTGATTGACACATCTTTCCAGTTATGAGTGGATCATGCAGGTCTGGATGATGTTTGCTCTGGGGTTCTCTGTCTCTCCAACTCTCTTTGACACATCATAAATTCACTGATAATGGATTCCCATGTACTGGCAGCCAATGGAAGCTGTTTTGAATGCTGGATGTTACACTTTACTGATTCCACACAAGATCTCTTAGGCAAAATGAATTCCAGGGTCAGGCATCTGACTCCACACCTAAGCACTTAGCCAATTTTATAAGCACACTTAGTTCTAGTACTTGATGCTCCATATTTTGCTCATGTATTGTCTTCTGATGGATTTTTAACCTTACTTCAATAGATAAAGAATTATCACACCTCAGGATATCTGATGAAGTTTTTTTTTTTTAATCTGAGATAATATTGACCACATATAAATTGCCAAAAATGTTTTGGAAGTGGTTTATTTTAAATAAAGATTTAATCTTGTAGTTTATTTTTGAAAGTAGAATGCATAGCAACATTGGGTATATAGGTTCATTCCCAAAGGTAAAATAAATGCTGTTCACAGTCACTTTAATTTAGGTCACTTACTTAGGCCTTATATGTAGGTTTCGATTATTGCCTTGTTCAGGTGGTCTTGCCTAGACTTAAAAGACATTCACTCATTCATTCATTCTTCTACAGGTCCTCACTTAGCATAGATGTAGCATGACACACTATGATAGTTGCTTTCTATAGGCATAAAAACTAACACACAGTGTTTCCAGAGTGCTCACAGTTCAGCAGAAATAACTGTGATATTTTTATGCTATTAAAATCCAGTATGTGTCCTATAGGAATATACAACAGAGGGTGGACGTCTTCCTTTTCAGTGCAGGTGACACTTGATCAGTGTCTCTAGAGTTCAAAGAATTGCCAGGTAGAGGAAGAGACGTGAATGATGATGGAGAAAACAACACAAAGGAAGGTACTGAGGTGCAAACTGAAAATTTATTTTGGGAGGTGCAATTAATCCATTGAGTATAGGCCTAAGAGATGTGGAGGAGTTGAATCTAAATTCAGCATCTCTAAAACAAATGTACTTGTTAGAATAGAAAATTAGTTGGCACTAAATAAGTCACTGCCAGTGGTCACAAATTAATTAATAAAAGTGGACATCCACTGCCCAACCAGAAGAGGGATTGTTAACTACCAGATGAGATCCACAGTGTCCAAATCCACCACTTTGTCTCTTCTATAGATTTCCTTTGTAACTTGCTGTGTGTATGCAGATGTCAGCTCCACACTTTAATCCACTTTATTTTTTTTTACATGTTTATTTTTGCCTTAGGAAAAAAACAGTTTCCAAGTGTTCTGCCAGTGTAAGTTAGAGGTGCAGAGCTCATTGGAAAGAGTGGGATGATGATAACTTAACCTTAGTAGAACCTGCAGGATTTATATTTCCAGCAAGGAATTTGTTATAATTTGGATCTGGAATGTCCCAAGACTCTTATGTGGAAGGCTTCATCTCCAGCTGGTGGCGCTGTTGGGAGGTGGTGGAAACTTGCAGAGGTGAGGCCTAGTTGAAGGAAGGAGGTCCTGGTTGGTCACCTGCCTTTGAAGTGTATATTTTCTTCCTGATCTTTCCTCTTTCTCTCTCTCTCTCTGCTGCTGCTGCTTGGCTGCCATAAGGTGAACAACCTCTTCTGCCACAGGCTCCTATTGCCATGATGTTCTGCCCAACCACAGGCCCAAAAGTGACTGGGTCAACCTTGGACAAAAATCACAAGCCAAAATAAGTCTTTCTCTTAAGTTTGTTTATGTCAGTTATTTTGTCAAAGCAATAGAAAGCTGACGAGCAGAGTGCTCCAGTGGTGAGATTTCCTTAAATCTGTATTTGTGCTTGTTTCATCATCAGGGAAGCCATTTCCCAACCCCACTCCGTCTCCACTCAGAATTTCTTGGCAATATCCTGGTGAAATAAAATATCCATTAACCCTGATGAAGCCAGTTGTCTCCTTTGTTAAGTGGAGGTGTTTCCCAGTATGATGAGGATTCAGGTTGTGATGATCACACAGTGTTTGTTGGAAAATCTCTAAACTCACAACCAAGACAGGGGAAGGGACAGACAAAGGAAGATAAAGGAAAAACAAAAGAATGAAATGTTGGAACAAATGTGAATTTATTATTGTTCACCTTCAAGAAAGCAGGGAAACTGTTCCTATCTTTCTTCCTTAATTGCTTGGTTGACCTCGGGGGAAAAAAATCTAAGTTAAATGCACAACATATCTTCTGACAGTACTCATCCCTTGCCTCCAGTTTCCTTTCGGCTGAGTACCCATGTGGTTTCTCTGCTTCTGAGCAGAGAGAGAGCCAGAGTCACTTTAATAGCCCTAGAGAAAGTGCTTTAGGAGGTATTTGCAGAGAGCAGGGTGCCAGGCCACAGCCTTGTCTCCTCAACATGCCCCAGATATTGAACCTTCCAGTAACTACAATTACAACCAAAACCACAAAATGTAGATTTACAGATTGTTTTCAGCAACACCCATTCAAATTTACTTATATTTACACTAGAAAAATTAGGGTAAGTGCTATTGTGACCAGAGACATAGACCAGGATCAATAACCAACCAATTCTTGGCTAATAAAGCACTTCTCTAAGGTCTACGGTTGCTCTGTTCTGACTTTGAGGTTGGCCTCTAATGTCTTATCCATTGACTTTTCCCGTAAATATGTCTAATCGAGGCCATGTAGGATTCTAAAGAGAAATGATACACTGGGTTTGGTAAGAATTGCTAATTAACCAAGTATGTAAAACCTGTAGCTGTCACAGCTCACAATATTTCTCCCATGGTGAAAATTCATACATGACAGGTAACTAAAAGAAAAATAGCAACTTCCATTCTAGGCATAAAATTGTAATTTAAAAAAATTTCCTTATTCTAAATTCTAATGGTTCCAAAATTACCTTAAGAAAATGACGTTTGAATAAAAATCTGTAAAAGTATCGTCTGGAGTTTTAAAACCTTAACCAGGAAAATGATATGTAGGATATTTTCATGTTGCACAGAATTCTTTAATCATGCTTAACCTCAGTTTGTACCAAGTTCTCCTTTCTTACAGCCACAAAAGATTGTGCTTCATATTAGAAAGGTCAAGAGAGATTAATTTGGTTCCTTGTACACTTGAATCATTAATTTCATTCTGGTGACAGAGCAGAGTATTTAATCAAACCTAAAGGAAATAAAATAATGAATGACAAAGTGAAGGAAATAGGCAGAGATCTCAAAAGGGTTGCTGAATACACATTTCCATTTATGTTATGCCACTATGCCATTTTGCAAAGGTGTCTGAGGTACCCAACTCTGCCTGGAGCTCTTGCTTGATGTTCTCAGGCTACACACTCCTAGTCATCTCTATTTCCTTGCTATGGGCAAACACTTCCCTGACTCAGTTGATTATAGCCTGGCATAAGGAGGGGAAGATTGCAATTTCAATTAATACAAGAGTACTTAGTGTGGCTTTGTTCTAAGTTGACACGCTTGCCCCCGTTCCCATCCAACAGGCTCCCACCTGAAAAACTACACTCAAAATCAGGCCTCAGATGGCAAGAAGAAACTGGAAGTAAAATACCAACTTCCGCTGTACACATAAAGTTGTAATTTATGCCCTCAAATAGTAAGAAGAATCACAGTGACTCTCTTGTAGTAAAGCTATCACTAGTTGTTTTAGAAAACATGTGCAAAAATGCATGCCTTACAGACAAATGCCCCAGTCCTTTCCAACACCCAGACTTTTTCCTCACCATGTAGAAAAGCCTCACCATGTAGCAGTCTCCATGTGGAAACAAAGAAGACTTGAGTTGTTGAGGCAGAAGCTTGGTATAGGTTACACTTAGGGTGGTTTTAATGAAGACACGCTTGAGTTTGAATCACAATGTAGTGGTCAAAGTGGAGAGTCCAGAGTCTCAGTGTGCCTGTGTCCTTGTTAGACCAATCTGAGGCCATTAGACTATTACATTAGAAATATGATATAACATTTTAATACAGCTTAACAAAACAAACCAGAAAAACATATTTACAGCCATTGGTTCCTCAGGGGAAACCTGTGAGAAATGAATTGGTTTTATTCGAATATTCCAGATGAGCATATTACAAAGTTTCTTTCTCAAGGAGTTAACAGTCATATTAGGAAACTTTGAATTAGACTAGTTTATGACAAAGATGTTCTATAGGTGTTTAGACAGGTCCTAGGAGCGTAGCCTGTTGCAGCTTCAAAGCTAAGGTGAGTTGATGGGATCCAAATCATTTAAAAAGATGGCAGGCCTTTTCTGAGGAGGTATCATATATGAGAGCCCAGATATTTGATCTTAAAAATGAAGAACTTATCTTTATTAAAACCCAAGTTAGTAAAAGAGATAAGTCCAGAAAATAGAAGAAGATATTTGCAACTCATGTAACGGGCAAAGACTAGAATAAAGAATATATGTAAACTCTTAAAAATAAAAATACAATATAAATATATTTATCAAATAGAAAAAAATTACAAATGAAAGCATAAGATAAATACATGAAAGTAAATAGACACTAGATAATTAAAAATGTTAGGCAAGAAAAAGAGCATATTATTACTATATGAAACATTTATGTTGGCTTTATTAGTAATCCTGTAATTGTTAATGAAGACCACAAAGGGATAATCACTTTGAACTACTACATCTAAATAAAACATACATTTTGCTGGTTGAAGTATTCATTAGTACAACTAGTTTGAAAAACAGTATAAAATTATCTTGAATTCTAAGCCTAAATGCCCCAGGAGATATGACATGAATCTTTATAGTAGCATTGCTTATAGTAACAAAAGGATGGAAATAACACAAATATTTGTCAACAGGAAATGAATAAATAAATCATAGTATAGTAAACATAATGGAATATTTTTCATAGTAATAAGGATATACTATAGCTGCAAGCAACAACATGGATGAAATCTAGAAATGTGTTACCAGAAATATCATAGTGAACAAGGAGAGCAATACCAAGAACAGTACTCACAGTAGGATACAGTTATTGTTAGTATAAAAAGCAAGGGCAGAGGCTGGGGATATAGCTCAGTTGGTAGAGTGCCTGCCTTGCAAGCACAAGGCCCTGGGTTCAATCCCCAGCACCACAAAAAAAAAAAAAAAAAAAAAAGCAAGGGCAATGAATCAATACATTTTTCAATCATAATGCATATTTGATAAATGTATTCTAAATGAGGCAAGGGGAAAATAGCACAAAATTCTGGATAAAATGAATGCTTTTGAAAAGAGATTGGGTGATGAGGTCAGGGAGAACATGAGGTCAGTAGACACAAGTTTCTGATAATAAAAACTCAATTGACAACCATTTTGGAATCTCGTTCATTAACTGAAAAGTTGGACTGAATAGCATCTAAATTATTTCTTAAAATAACCAAAATGGTGTTTGCAAAAAATAAGGAGATATACTTAAGTGGTGACCATGCTAGTTATTTATATCATGAATAGAATTACTGGGCTTCACCTTGATCATGTATGGTTTTATTCCAACCAACATAGTTTAATAAATAAACCAACCGGATCAAAGCAAAGATTTTTGGACAAGGATAAAGCTCTAGCCTATAAAAGACACATTAAAGAAAAAGGTATTAAAATATTCAAATAAGCAATCCAAAACAAAATAAAGCATGAATTACAATAGTACATGTAAATATAATAAACATTTATTAGTAATAAAAACATAAAATACAAAAATACCTAACAATAATGAAATATTTTTCTCCAAATAACAGACCATCTAAACATAAAGAACAAAAACTTATGTAAATGCTCAGAAAACAGCAATGTAATCAATACCAATAACAGAAACATAAACACCTTTACTGATGTTAATTCTTTATGAGCATAGGACTCTTTGAGGCAGGCATGATTAGTATTTCCAAAACAACAAAGAGGAGTGACTTATTCATTTTTACACATCTGGAAACTCATTCAAATTTGTTTGGAACCCAAGTCACATGGCTCTACAGTCTGTTCTTTTAATGCATATAATGGATAGTATTTAAATTATATCTAATTACTTTCATATTTAATTCTCTTCATTACAAACAAAATTGAAACATTACAAACATTTTCTCGTCCACATTACTGAATTGTTTGAAGAAGAAGCAGCTCAATTTCTGGTTTCTGGCTACTCAAAGTGTGGCCTCATTGCCAGCAGCATGGTCTTCCTTGGAGATTGTTGTGTAAGCAGCATCTCCAGCCTAAATTCTGTTTTAATGAACCAGATTCTGCATTTTTATAAGATCCTCAGAAGATTTATATACATGTTGAACTTTGGGAAGTATGGAAAAAATGTAAGAAAATAGTCAAGGTACATCCTTTCATCACAATCAATAATGCCCGAAAACAATATGTTAACAAGAAATCACTTACAAAACCTTAAAAGTGTTGTTTGGAAAAATTGCTCAAAGAAAACAGAAATGAATTCACTCAATATCAGATTTTGTATAAGCAAACAATACAAGAAAAATATGTAGTCAGTCTTATCAAATGTGACTAAAATTGGGTTTCATGGTAAATTTACAATCTAGGTTACTGAAATGATATAAAGGGAACTATAATTTAAATATTTATTAAAATATGCAATAAGAATATAAGAAATAGAATAAATGAAATATTAAAGCAGTGAATAATGAATTAAAAATATGAAAAAGGAAAAGAGTCTACTATCTAGCTCTTAGAGAAAGTAATAATACAGATGAATTCCTGGAAAGTTCCATAGAACAGTATGAAAACAAACAAAACCCTAAACAGAAAGAGAAAAAGGAGAGAATTGAACTGAAAAGGAATGAACATGAGTAAGAGCTGAACTATCCCTTCTGGTTCTTGTTTCTTTCCTCTTCTTGTTTTCTTCTTCTTGATGAGATTATATGGTAATGAAGCTAAGGGCACCTCATCATTTGGATATTCATTGGAATGCTGGGAGGTATTTATAAATTTTTAAAGACCTAGTTCTTGCCAATCCCCTTGGTGCAAAGAACTGGGCCAGGTAAAATGCAGCAGTAGAAAAAGCAGAAAGGATACAAACCTGCCTTGCATCAAGGAGCTGGCAAGACCCAGTACTCTCCTGGCAAGAGTGTTCCCTGAGTAATCTTGCCTCTGGCAGACTGATTCTGTCTGTAGATGAACCTGGCCAAGACAGCAGAGGTTCCTAATGGCAAATAACCTTGTCCAGCAAGGGATTTCCTGGAGAGCTAGAGCCCTCTTGCCCTGCTTCACCTATGCAGGCTTTGGGAATCAGAATGCTGATTTGAGAATCAGCGAGTGGTAGAGTGCTTGCCTCGCATGAAGGAGGGCCTGGGTTCGCCCTCCAACCCTGCAAGAAAAAGTGTGATTAATTAACTAACATTTTTATAAGGACAATTTTACCAAAAAAATTAAAATAATCACAAAAAGGAAAATTATAATTAATGCATGTAAATATATAAATAAAGGCTGTTGTAAAGAAATGCAACCATTTAACTCTAATTATCTTCCAATGTAATGGTGACTCGATTTTTCTTTATTTTCCGAGTATTTACTGTAAATACGTATGGAATTTATATCTGGAAAATTATACTAACCTTACTTAATATTCTTCTATCTATTTTGCATTTGCATAAAATGTGTCTTTCTCTTCAGCCTCTCCTCAGCGATCTGTTTTCTCCTTTGTGCATAATTGACAGCACATCTTTCCTGGAACCCAATCAGTACTGACTTCTGGGGAATGAGAGAGCTGGAGAAGGGACGTCCCCTTTCTTCTCAGGTTGGTGTTTTGAGAACTTTCTTGAAGCTCCTGAGAAGATCCCCTAAGTTGTCTGCTGTGGCTACTATGATGGGACATTCTTGCTTTCCTTCTTTCTGCTTTATACCCTGACCTTGGGTCATTGTTCCCAGAATTGTAATCTCAAAAACACCTTGGCAAACAATACTTCATTCATCTCAGGCTCTTCTTTCAGGGGAACTGAAGTTTGGATCCCAGCTCTATCCTGTATAATTATTTTATTTGTCTAAGACTGATCAATTAGAACCCAAATAGAGTAATATATTTTACATCGGTTGTAGAATTTAAAAAATAAATATGACAGGATATGTGTAGTGACTAGCTCCTTGTGGTAGGCACACCAGTAACCTTTGACTGACTAGTCAGTCCTCATTTTGACTCTATAAAGATATTTCTGCATGAGTTTTTTAAAAATTTTTTATTTGTTCATTTTAGTTATACATGACAGATGAATGTATTTTTACATATTATACATACATGGAGTATAACTTCCCATTCTTCTTGTTGTACATGATGTGGAGTTATGCTGGTCATGTATTCATATATGAACATAGGAAAGTTATGTCTGATTCATTGTCTTTCCTATTCCCATCACCCCTCCCTTCCCTTCATTCCCCTTTGTCTAATGCAACAAATTTCTATTTCCACACCCCCCCCACTGTATCTGTATTTGCCTATCAGAGAGAACATTCAGCCTTTGTTATTTTAGAATTGGTTTAGTATGATTATCTCCAGTTCCATCCATTTACCAGCAAATGCCATAATTTCATACTTCTTTATGGCTGAATAATATTCCATTGTACACATTCCACATTTTCTTTATCCATTTATCCATTAAATGATACCTAGATTGGTTCCATATCTTAGCTATTATGAATTGAGCTGCTATAAACTTTGATGTACGATGTCACTGCAGTATGCTGATCTTAAGTTCTTTGGGTATGTGCTGAGGAGTGGGATGACTGGGTCGAATGGTGGTTCCATTTCAAGTTTTCTGAGGAATAGCCATACTGTTTTCCAGAGAAATTGTACCAATTTGCAGCAATGCATGAGTGTATCTTTTCCCCACATCCTCACCAACATTTATTGTTGTATTCTTGATAATTTCTGCACTAGTTTTAAATGCATAAAATAGGTATAGAGGGTTTCTCCAATATTTCCTAGGGCTCAAATTTATTCAGAGGCAGAGCTGGGATTTAAGCCTATAGCTGACTCCAGACCTAGGGTGATATCATCCCAGAATGTTACTGCCCTTTATTCTGCATTCCCTATTCCATGCCCTGAATAAAAGATTGTCATGTCCACATCCCAGTTGTGCCATGGTAGTGGGGTGGGTTGCAAGCAGGCCAAAGAACTGGCCTAGAGACATCATGGGAGACATATGGTTATCCGGGAATGCTTACAAGAGATGAGAGACTGCTCCATGAAGAGTTAGTGGCAATAGGCTGAACATATAGCACCTCCATTCTCAAGGTGCTTTTCCAAGCAGCACCTCTTCTCCCTCACAGTGTGTTTATAGTAGAGGCTGGCTGGATGAGTGACAGGAATTCTTTTCACCATTCTTCATTTCTGCACCAGTCTCCACTCAGAGAGGGGTTTTATAAGTTAGGTTGCAGAAGCAGTGACATCGTCTGCATTAGTTTGCTCAGTTTGCTTGCATGACCAACACCCAAGGAGCAACGTGCAAGAAAATAGTTTAACAGACAATACTAACTTGCACTCCCTCCTAGCATGCATCAGAGAAAACCAATGTCCTCCAAATAGTATATGTCTGGCCCAGGCTTGCTCTCATTAGTCCCTTTCCTTGGCTAGATTTTTGGTAACAGAGAGTGGACATTCAGAGACTTTGTGTTTAGTGTCCACCTTTTCTTTAGGAATGATACAAAGATAAAACAAAAAAATAGAGTTGATTCTTCTCTGGAAGGCAAGGCGTCTCAATTGGGGCAAACGTAATTTAAGAGAAAAGCTGCTTGTTCATGGCCCTGCTGCGTCCTTACCTTCCCTGTCTACTTTTCTACACTCGGAAGGAAGGTGGACACTGCAGCTCAGACTCACTCTGCAAAGTAGAACACCTTCCACCATAGTCAGCCACCAACCCAGCTTCATGCACATACACAAAGGAGCCAACTCACTCCTGTTGCCTGCAGTTGTAAGGGTAGACATTACACTTAAAAACTTGCAGAAGAAAACTTTGATCATTTTCGTATCTTGTTAAAGCCTCATTTTAAAATGTAGCAGGACTTTTTCGTTGATCTGATTTATTGATACATTTGAGTAAGGAAAGAAAAATGAAAGGCAACTTCCTCACAGGAAGAGGTAGAGTCTAAGCATTCCTTTGTATTCCAGCTGTGGAACAGAACAAGTTTGGTTTTGTCTTGAGGAAAAACTGCCCTACTCCTATTTATTTAAAACATAGAGCTATGATATGCAAAAGGTGTAAGGGAAATGACTCGTATGGTCAAATACAAAGCAGGAAGCAGCACTTGGTTTATAAGATGAAGACATCTTAATGACTTCATGGAGGTCAGGGAAGGTTTGTCTACCCATGATGGGAAAAGTTCTGGGAAAAGAATGAGGCCGATGAGCACACATCTCAGTGTGCTGTAGACCCCTGGTTTATCTGATTCAAAATGAGTTTCCGCCTCCTGTTATAGTATCCAAGCCTTTTCACACTTGTTCCTCTCTTTTTTTAACGTATCTATTTTAGAGCATTTTTAGGTTCAGAGCAAAGTTGAGAGGAAGGTTCCTGCTCCCACACTTTCACCCACTATGAAGTCTCCCCACCAGAGTGGTCCATTTGTTACAATTCATGAATCCACAATGGCAATCACAATCACTCAAAGCTGAGTTTACCTTAGGTCTCTCTCCTGGTCTTCTACGTTGTTTGGATTTGGGCAAACACAGAATGACGTGTACCCACCATTATAGAATCATACAGAGTATCTGTAAGGCCTAAATATTCTCTGTATTCTATTCACCCCTCATCCTCAGCATCTGGAAACTCCTGAACAGTTTGCTGTCTACGTAGTTTTGACTTTATGAGTATGTCATTTATATGGGATCATACAATATTTTCAGACTAGTTTCTTTCAGTTTGCATTTAAATTTTCTCCCATTTTTGTGTTTGATACCCTATTTCTTTTAGTGCTTGGTAATATGCATTGTCTAGATATACTAATTTGTTTATCCATTCAACTACTAAAGGACATACATATTAGTCATTGGCATGGTTTGTATCTGAAATGTCCCTTAAAAAGCTCATGTGTTGAAATTATGGTCCTCAGTGCAGCAGGGTTCAGAGGAGTGCTTTTAGGCAAAGATTGAATCCTAAGGGTTCTGATTACATCAGTGGATTAATCCATAGCCACTGGATAGCTGAATGGACTACTGGGAGATGGGACCTATTTGGAGGAAGTAGGTCATTAGGAATTAGACCATTTCAACTAAGTTTTTAAATTTGTTATAGACTTTCAAAAATACAGATGCCCTGCAAGTGTCTATCTTTCCCCTGACCTCTCTCTCTCTGCTTTCCACCCACCATGAATTGAGCAGCTTTCCGCCATGATGTTCTATCTCATCTCAGACTCAGAGCAAAGGAGTTGAGTGATCATTGACTGAACTTCTGAAACCATGAGCCACAGCAAACATTTACTTTTCTAAGTTGTCTTGTGAGCTTTTCTTGTTGGATTCAAATTAATATCTTGTTGAGAATTTTTGTATTCATAAGACATCCTGGTGGTCATTTTCTTTTTATTATTTCGTCTTTGGTATGAGAGAAATTCAGAATTCACAGAATGAGTTTGGAAGCATTCCCTCTGCTTCTATCCTCTGAAAGACATTGTACAGAATGGGTACGAATTATTTCTTAAATATCTGTAAAAATTCACTAGCGAAATCATTTGGGCCTAGTGCTTTATGTTTTATAAGATTACTATTTATTGATTTCTTTTTAAAAATAGATGTATACCTATTCCAATGGTCTATTTCATCAAAGGTGAGTCTTGGTCAATCATATTTTTCCAAGGAATTAGACCATTTCAAATAAGTTTTTAAATTTCTTATAGACTTTCAAAAATACAGAATTGTTCATAGTATTCCTTTAGTATCCTTTCAAGGTCCATGGGATCTGTGGTGATGTCCTCTATTTCACTTCTAGCACTAGTAGCTTGTATCCCCTCTCTCTTTCCTTAGTCTGGTTAGGAGCATATTGATTTTATTGACCCTTTCAAAGAACCAGCTTTTACTTTTGTTTATTTTCCCTGCTGATTTCCTCCTTTCAATTTCAATGATTTCTGTTCTAATTCTCTATGTCTTATTATTTCTTTTATTCTATTTTTTTGCATTTATTTTTCTATTCTTTATCCAGTTTCCAAAGAGATAAGCAATTTATTGATTTTAGATATTTCTTTTTTTTCTAATATATGAACCCAATAACAGAAATTTCCCTTTAGTCATTGCTGTCATTTTATCCCCCAAATTTTGATAACTTGTGCTTTTACTTTCATTTATTTCAAAATATTTAATAATCTTTTCATGAGGTTTTTTTTTTTTTTTTTTTTTTTTTGCTCATGTGTCATATAGAATCCCATGTATGGGATTTTACAGTTCTCTCACTGTTATTGATTTCTAGTTCAATCCTGTTATAGTCTGAGAATATCCACTGTATGAATTTTATTCTTTCAAATTTGTTATGGTATGTTTTATGGCCCAGAAGTGGTGAATGTCTCATGTGAGGTTGAAAGGAAAGTGTATTCTGCTGCTGTTGGATGGAGTAGTTTATAGATGTGGATTGCATCCAGTTGACTAACCATATTGTTGAGAGCAACTGTGTCCTTACTGATTTTCTGCCCGTAGGATCTGTCCACTTCAGAGAGAAGGGTATTAAAATTTGCAATTGTGATAGTAGATTCATCTGTTATTCTTTTCAGGACTATTAATTATTGTCTCACATAGTTTTATACTCTTCTGTTTTTACTTGCTTGCAAGGATTATTATTTCTTCTTGGAAAAATGACCACTTTATCATTATATAATGTCCTTTGTTAGCTTTGATAACTTTGCTTACTCTGAAGTCTGCTCTGTCTGAAATTGATGTAGATACTTTGCTTTCTTTTGATTAGTTGTAGCATGGTATGTTTTCCTCAATATATTTATTTTTAGCATAGATATGTCTTTATCTAAAATGTATTCTTTTTGACAGTTGAATCTTATTGTCAAAAAAAAAAAAAAGATGTTAAATCTTTTTAGATCCCTCTGGAGTTTCTGTCAAACGTGTCCACACAGAAGCCTCCAGAAATTCATCAGTGACAGTTCATTTTTCCAACCCTGGCATTCATTCCTATGGGGGTATCCATTTGTGTCTGTTTGAGTAAGACACAACTCTCTGTGCTTGCCTCTATCTTTGTACAGTTTTGGAGGCAGCAACTTGCTCTGTGCCTTCCCCTTTGTTATGAATTCAAGAAGAATAGTTGACTTTTCAAGCCATTCAACTTATTATTTGCTGTTAGAGTGGAATGGCAAATTACAAGCTCATTACATAAGAAACCAGAAACTGGAAGTCACATGTTTACTTTTTCATTCTAAAAGTATTACCTTTGACAGCATAATTGGAAGAAAATAAGATTGATTTGTAAGAGCTGACATTTCTGCATCTTCTTCTGTGTATATGAGATACATTTTCAGTGAATGGAGTTCCTGTTGTAACACTTGGTCAAATCTAAAAGGCATGCGGTAGCAGTACACTTCTGACACAACTTAACTAACAGCTCCACTTCAGGTACAGTGTGCAGGAGGCACCCTGATAGCAGAAAGGGCTCTGGGCATAGGCAAATGATCAACTAACGCCCTGAAATCCCAGGTTCTTGAGGAAGAAGCTTTGGGCTGGTCCTCCTGGCACTTGCCAATGCACAAAGCCTCCAGACCTAGTTGATGGACTATATGGGAAGCAGGAAATTATGGATGAGGTATATATAGAACATACGTGAGAAAAAGAAGTTAATCAGTCCTGTGGGAAAGCATATAGAGAGACTAGTTTAAATACTCCTGCAGCTATGGGCTCATCATTTTTACTTGGAGTAAATTTACAGTTATTCCTTTATTATATTATTGATATTGCCTCCTTTGGGGGGCAATAAACACCAATGATATAAAAATAAGAATTATATATTGAATATTAAAATCTGAATTTCTGTTGTAAGCCTGATAATGAATTAAGGAATGATTAATTTGGCAAAATTATCAACACTTGTCATCTACCAGTGGGGCCATGAGGATATGACTAACACATGGAAACCAGAAGACATATCTGACAAAGCATCAACATCCAACCTCAACCATTCAGCATTACATTTAGACAGTGAGTAAGGATTAGAATTTAATACATATAGCTGTAAAAGATAGGTTTAGTACAGATAGTTCTCTGCACATGATTTTCATTTGAATCGAAGACCTGCCCTTAATGAAATTTGCTCATTGTTCTATTCAAGCTGAATTACCAATATCCTTGTGCACATACAAAAACTGAAGAGAGCCACTATCATGGTGACTACATGAGCAAAAGAAGGATATTGAAATAAATGAAATATCACCAGTTTTTTTTTTGTTGCCATCTGATGTTTTAAGTAGAAAATCACTTCATCTTAAGGGTGATTTAATCTTTCATCCAACCTATACCGTCAAAACTTTTTGTTTCACTTTTTTTATTTCTCTCTTTTAGCTGTATATGACAGGAGAGTGTGTTTTGACATATTGTATACACATGGAGTACAATTCATTTCAATTAGGATCCCATTCTTGTGGTTGTACATGATGAGGAATTTCACTGGTTGTGTATTCATATATACACATAGGAAAGTTATACCTGATTCATTCTACTGTCTTTCCTATTCCCACCCTCCCTCTCTTCCCTTCATTCCTCTTTGTGTAATCCAATGAACTTCTATTCTACCACACCCTCCCTTTTTGTGTATCAGCATCCATATATCAGAGAGAACATCTGACCTTTGGTTTTTTGAGATTGACTTATTTCACTTAGCATGATAGTCTCCAGTTCCATCCATTTACCAGTAAATGCCATGATTCTATTCATCTTAATGGCTGAATAATATTCCACTGTGTATATATGCCACATTTTCTTTATCCATTCATCTGTTGAAGGGTATCTAGATTGGTTCCATAGCTTACCTACAGTGAATTGAACTGCTATAAACATGGATGTGACTGCATCAATATATTATACAGATTTAAAATCTTTTCTGTTTATACTGAGAAGTGGGATAACTGAGTCAAATGGTGGTTCCATTCTAAGTTTTCTGAGGAATCTCCATACTGCTTTCCAGACTGGTTGCACCAATTTTCATTCCTATCAGCAATGAGTGAGTGAAGCTTTCCCCCCACATCCTCACCAACATTTTTTGTCACTTGTATATTTATTAATTGCCATTCTGACTGGAGTGAGTTGGAATCTCAATGTAGTTTTAATTTGCATTTCTTTAATTGCTAGAGATACTCAATATTTTTTCATACATTTATTAAACACTTGTATTTCTTCTTCTGTGAAGTGCCTATTCATTTCTTTTGTCCATATGTTGATTAGATTATTTGTTTTGAAGTATATTCTTTTAAAGACAAAATATCTGACATTGCTAATGGTCTAGTTGATTCAGTTCAAATCTTCTAATAGGAGCTTTTATTCTGTTTGTTTTTGTAATAATCTAACACAAATATTGGGTAACACTACATCGTGGTCAAAATGTTTTATTAATGTGGCATAGAAACATACTTAATAAATAATTGTGGTATATACATAGATTATGTTATCCAAACATGCTACTGTAATATACCAAAAAAGAGAAGCAGTGATTGTCAGAATTGATACACTTTTTATATATGCACAAAGTCATGTAACTACAATCTGTGTGTGTGTGTGTGTGTGTGTGTGAGAGAGAGAGAGAGAGAGAGAAAGAGAAAGCTGATGCTGAATTAAAAGCAAAAGTTAAAAACAACTTTGGTCTGACGGTATGTGCTTCCTCCCTTTGTTGCCCCCATCACTTGGAATTTAAAATGTTTAAGTTTTAGAGAAATTTGTTTATAAATGAATGTATGTGTGACAGACCTAGCAACATTTTTGGAAAAGTGAGGTTGCATTTTGTTTGTTAATCAACACTGAAAGCTTTATTGATAATAAAGCTAACAAACAGAAACACATTGACATTTATTCTGCAAAATCTCAGGCAAGACTGAACTAAAAAAACAATGAGAACTGAAATAGTGTACATGACTTAATTTTGAAATACTGTGATTATGCTTTGGAGTATCTTGATTTGGGAGAAGAATTTTCATTGCAGCTCATATATTCATTTGGATACATTTTTATTTTTTACCAGAACGGAATGAAATCGAAAAGTCCTGTGATTTTGCAGTAGATAAATTTGGTTAAACATTCAAAAAAATGTAAACGGAAGCAATTTATTTGACAAGTTTTGATTTTGAAAAATGCTTGCTCTAAAACTAAGAATGAAAGCAAAAATACAGTATCTATAAAATTACTTTAGCCTAAGAATTTTTACATATTTTTGTACAAAACTAATTAAAAATGAAATCATCCTCTATTTAACTTATTGATTCTGATGTGTAACAAAAAGTATTTCCTTAATTAAAAATTGCATGTTCTACATGGTGGCAAAAGTGGAATGTGTCAATGAATAAAATCCTTAACAGAAAGCTCAACTTTGTGAGATGATAGCAGGCAACTTTATGCAAAAACTAAAAATAATAAAATCATATTTAAAATATACCTTCTTCAAAAATAATACCACTAACATGGCATGGGAGACAATGAAAGAACAGATTAAATTATCTGACTGTGTACCAAGTATATTTGTTCAGTTTGCTACTTTAATTATTTAGATAATTAATTTAGATAATTAATTTTAGATTAATTAATAAAGTAATTAATTAATTTTAGATTAATTAATAAATTAATTTATTTAGATAATTAATAATTAATTATTTAGATAATTAATTTTATACTTTAAAATATATGCAGCTAAATATTTTTTCTAATTTTCAGGCAGAATTTTATTTTTCAAAATAATTTTTGATTTAGAACAATTTTATAAATCCATCATAATGATAAAGCTAATCAATTGCAATTAATAAATGTTCATAGACATATAATTTTGATTGTTTTGACATTCCCTTTTTACCCTCAAAACTGTCTTTGAAGAAAATGAGGTAAATTACATGGTCACACTATGTGTGAGAAATGCACTGATGTTCTGCACTGAGGAGCTCAGAGTCTGGCTCAGGAATCGTTGGAAACCATTCTGAAGCAATGGGAATAACCATGTGAGGAGACAGTGAGAAAAGAGATTGAATGATTAGGTCTGAAGAGAATGCCTCAGATAGTGATGACCTAGGCTCACATGACCATGACCATGAGGTCACTTCTGTCTAGAGTTGATTTCCAATGTTTTACATAAGGTTTTACCTTAAGTTTGACCAAGGAAGCTGATCTGTGTTTGGAGACACCGGGGAGAATGTCATGGGTAACAGAGAACAAATAGCAGTCAGGGCACAGTGAGTTAGAACACACAGATAAGGAATCATCCTGATACATCTGAAGGAAAACTCGGGCAGATTGTCATGCTCTTTGGAAGATGAGGTTAGAAAAACTGATCCAGTTTTATGTTGCCAATTAGGAAGGAGACACTGATAGTTTGATAGCGTGATAGACTTGGTGGACTTAGGATATTGCAAGCAATATACATTAAATCAATCTCCAACCTAATTACTAAGAAGTTTCACATTTTTCCTAACAAAAGATTTGATTTGATATGCCCAGGATATTTCAGTTGCTCAGTAAGAAATTTTGAGAGGGAGTAGGAAGAAAGGAAACCTTTCCACTCTTACCCTGGTGTGCACACACTGATAACTCATGGTGAACAAACTGACTTGTGCAGCTTTTTTGAGTGTCAATTTAAGGAATTTTGATTTTGGAGGGACATAGATAAGCTACTTTGCACCACGTATCTGTATGAAAGTAACTAATTTTAAGCATAAACCCACTTCTTTGCAGATTATATTTTATGTTTAAGAGTCTGTTCATTTACTTTGGGAAATTAGTGTGGACTGGTTGGAAGAGTCATGGACTCAGAAAACATTTGTAATCTCTGTCAAGGTTTCAGTTTCTTCATTTGTCAGATGGGGATTAATTAAACTCCCTCTTTCCCATACTGATGTTTTGTTAAAGTCTTTCACTTACCCACTGGATACTAAACACATCTGGGCTCAAAGACAGGGAGAATGGAGGGCAGGGCAACTTCATAGAATACTTCAGCAATGTGATAACTGACAGAAATTGGTTAAAGGAATTACGGCAGGTTAAAAAAAAGCATTATCCAAAACAAAAAGGCAAAAAAGAAAAACATCTCAACTGACTCTTGATGGTTGAATAGCATTTTATTAGAAAAATAAGAAAGGAAATGTTTTCCATAAGATGAGAAAGGAAATATAGAACATGGAAATGCAGAAATATAGGTTCTTGTGCTCTAAAATCATCTAGGAATAAAAGATATTCTCTATTATGTCAATCACTTAGATAGAGGAATGTCTAGATGTACAAGTGCTGCCTATTTATAGGGAGAAGAATGTAGGAGTACAATTTTTCTCAGTACAATGTTAGGGCAAAGCCTCTGCCCATCCCTTCTCTGGATTTTCGTGAAAAGATACAGCATCAAGTGAAGAATGTGTGTGAGCTAAACGTGGGCTGGATTCCTTAACTGTGCAATGAATATATAGAATGTAACTGAGAGCCTTGCAAGGTCTTGGCCCCTCCTGTACACAATGATTCTAAAACACAGTAAGTATGTATCTGAAGCAAATTGCTCAGTCTTACTTGGAATGGAGGATAGAACAAGCCAGTGGCCTCTTGATAGTCTTAGCAATGGCATGCTCCCAGGTAAAATGGAAATTAATGAAGATGAAGAATTTGGAAAAGGTCATGCCTTCACAGTCTTTCAGTAAAATGCTCTCTACCAGTTTTCCCTATGTGTTCTTTAGTGTACAAATTTTCATTACCTCTGGAACAAATAAAATTATTCTTTAACTCTGCTTATTGTCAAGGGCCTCTCCCTGTCTAATCTCAACCCCTCTCCATACCTGAAGGCTTTGCTCCAGTCAAGTTAGTTTAACATTTACCTTTCCTTTCACATCTTTGCCTTTGTTCCAATCTCTACAATCCAGATGGATTCTCCTGTTCTTTTTTCTTAAGCCTCTTTAAGACCCTGGTCAAGTCCCATATACATTACATGAGTTAAACAAATACAACCCCTCTGAGCCACTTTTAGTAACACATTGTACTGTGTCAAATTAAATAGTTCTTTTGCACACAGCCAGTTCTTAGAATATATATTACCAGCAATAGGTTATTGTTTATTTTGATTGATTTGCCTTTCCTTGGCCATGGAATATAACCAAGATTGGGTAATTTACTACTTAGGGAGTGTGGCAATCTTGAATTTTTAGTATTTGTTCACTTAGTACTTTTAAATCCTGAATTATTTACATGCAAGGGGATTATCCTGCATAAATATTACATACAGCATTGGTAATAGAGCCTGAGTTTCCCTCACATAATCATTCCTTCTGGCGGAGGTGGACACAGGGCTTAGACCTTAAAGAGCCACTGTGGTTTTTAAAAGGTCATGTTTGGCCAGCCATAATTTATTCTCTGTGTCTTTCAGAAGTAGACAGAAGTTATTCAGTTGACAGAACTCAATTATTTTTTTCCCATAAAAGATTTCACAGATCTTCATAAGGAGGTATAATTTCCAAACTGCATAGACCTGGAAGAATAGAAAAATCAATATGATGGATTGGAAAATGAAAAAGTAACAAATCTCAGAAGCTAAACCATCTTAGAGAATAATAACCAACCAGAAGTAAATACACACCTAATTCTCAATTGAAATCTCTTAAGGATTAGAAGAAGGTTTGATTTTCCCCTTTCCTTCATATTTGTGAATTAACAACTTTAAGAAATAGAAATTGATGAGGTATTTAGAAATTACACTGTACTGGAAAACTTTACATTTTTATATTTGAGACATAAAATAAATAAGCTTTTTTAAGAAAAATAACTTTTCCTTTATAGGAAAGAACTTAGAATAATCTAACAAATAATGTTCTATCCTGAATCTGAATACAAGTTGGAAAAGTTTTTCTCTAGTTACTTTCTTGTTCTTCTCAATCTTCTTTTTTTCTCATATTTTAATTTAGCCAAGACTTGATCTAGAAACTCTAAAGCATATGAAGAATGTTTCAGAAATATTAGAAAGCATAGGATCTTTATTAAACCTTCTTGGAGGTTTAGAGTAATCAATGTTTTGAGCATTGTCTAAGTTTTGAAAATGTGGGAAAGTTTATACCATTTGGGCATTTGGTAAAGTTTGGGAATTATGCCTATTGTTTCAAAAATACATGAAATGAATAAAATGTACAATTTGTTTTATATTCCCAAATAACTCAAATTGCTTTTTTAAATGGAAATTTAGGGTACAAATGGAAAATATTATATATTAATTATACAGATGACCAAATTTTCACAAAATGGAAGTCTTTGAAACCATCACCTCTTTAAGGAGCTGATGAAATGATTTTGAAAAGATGTTAATAAACGTTATCACTTCTATGTGATTCTTAAACGTTTGAATACTAAAACCTCAGGATGCCTCCAGACTCTTCCATTCCAGGATGCTCAACAGGGAGAAACCAGGAAAAGGACTGTAAGTTTAGGGAATCTAGTGAATTAGCATATTTATGGATTCAATGCCACATTCTTCCTTAGACACTAGATTGAGATTAAAGGTGCCTAGATTTTCATACATCATTATTAGTGTTTGTGTGTGCGCACGCGCATGTGTGTGTGTGTTTGTGTGTGTGTATGTGTGTGTGTGTATAGTATTGGGAATTGAACACCATGCATCACACATGCTAGTCAAGTGCTGTACCACTCAGTCACACCCCCTGACTTTCCCTGCATTTTTTTTTACTTTTTTTTTTTGCTGTGCTGGGGGTTGAACCCAGGGCCTGGTGCCTGTGAGGCAAGCACTCTACCAACTGAGCTATATCCCCAGCCCTCCATACATTATTAGTAAGGACAATTATAGAACTGTTTCCAACAATTGAGAATAATAATACCCAAATCAATGTGGAAGAATGTTCTATATTGATAATATAGTTGCACTCGTCTCTGATTTTTAATTATGAATACTAAAGGACTTAGCATTATCAGGTCTTGCAGATGAAGAACTAGAACAGATTCCTAGTACCAACTGCTGTTGCCACTGAGCCCAGGATGTTACAAGCTCCATGTTAAAGCCACAGAGATGCTTAACCTTCTCCTGCTTACTCTAAAACCTTCATGGTTCTATGCTAGTTAGTTGTGTTTGGTTCTCAGAAAAAAACAATTTCTACCTAATTTAAGGTGAGACAAAAGTAATTTATTCCAGGCTGTCCTCTTTGCTATTTTTTCCTTTTCAACTTGGAAGTCTTGACTATTCCTCCCTTTTCTAGAACCCATCTCTCTTCATTGGGGAGGAAATGAAGACTATGAAAATGTGTCTTAGTAAAGAGGCCAATTCCTTCTTCCACTGGTTACACCTAGCTTGTCTTTCCACAGTGCATGCTGGCTCCTTTTGGTCTCTCCCTGAGTAAAACAACATTTCTTTACTCCTGCTTTTCCAATTGCTTTGGAACTGGCATTCAGTTTGTAGGTCTGAATGTATAGCCATGATTGTGGTGGCAATGAC
>JAJEJO010000176.1:1308572-1405849 GCA_020662805.1 Glaucomys volans | reverse complement strand
ATCAAGAATATATATATATATATATATATATATATATATATATATATATTTTATATTTGAGTTTGAAAATAACGTTATTATTTTGGCAACAATGATACTTAGTCTTTGTGCATTTGCACAATAAAAAGGTAACAATGGTTAGGACTCTGATGAACACCCTTTTAAACATTTCTCTAAGCAAATATATTCCTATGTATGCATGTCCTTTATATATTGGGATTGTGTTTATCTGTGTTATTCTGCAATTTTTTCTTTTCCAATACATTTAGTGGGATGATTTCTATGTCATCAAATATGGTTTTCTCCATGTTCATTGGTGTTACATTATGCTCACCAATAATTTTGACAAAACATTCTTTGGAAGAACATTCTATGGCTCTTATACCTTACGTTGTGGTGAATAACTTATACTGTTATCTTTTCCCACTTATATAATTATCTCTTGATTTTGCCTTAGTTGAGTCAAGTCATATGCAAATAAAATTTGATACATGTGGTCAAACTGCCTTCTAGAAAGATTATCTTATTTATATGCTACATACCCCAAGTGAAAGTGCCTGCTTCTATACCTTGACTTAGTAAATGCTGGGTTTCCCTAATGTTTTGAATCTTTATTTTATTAAAAATATAAAGATTCACTGTTTGAATATCTATGATATTGACACTACTGTAAATATGTTGGTCATTTGGACTTCTTCATTCATTTATGACTTGCCTATTGTTTGATTTTTACTCATTTTCATTTTGCACTCTCCTCCCTTCTTTTCCTTTTCTTCTATATTGAATCGCCTATATTATTTTACATGTAATTAAAATTTTGTGATTTTTTTTAATGTTGTTTTATCTTATTTTGCTGTAAAGAAATTTTTACTTTGTTTAGCCTTAATTTTGTTGTAAGCAAAATGTATCATCTATTTACTTTTGTGCTTTCTGTTCTTTAATAGCATGTTTTCAAAAAGTCTTTGCCACCTTCATTAATAAATTTGTATCTTTCACTGTTGCTGCTCAACAAAGACTGAATTGACTTAAATGCTATTTTTTTCTATGTATGTTGCCTGTTTCCTTGAGTCTGTAAGTAAATTTTATTTTGGATTCTATAGAACATCATTGCATTCCAGTTTAACCTACTGGGTACTGAAGAAACTCAACAGTTATGTGTGATTGACCACGTTTATCCACAGAAATTCATCTGATGGATTCATTGTTGAAGGTACGGCAAATGGTCATTTTATCTCCTTTTGGTTAGGCTTTAAATTCTTATAAATCTTATTTGCTTTTTTTTTTCTTCATTGTGCTGGGGATTGAATCCAGGTCCTTGAGCATGCTAAGCAAATACCCTACCACTGAATTATATCTTCATTCCCACATTCTTCTAACTTTTTTCACAGGGCAACTGATAAGAAACACTAAAAACCTGTAAAGGGTATAAATTTTCTTCCCACAATTAATCCTATAGGCATAATCAAAGATACACAGAAAAGTGAACATACAAATATTTTCCTAATAGCTTTATTTATAGTATCAAAAACATCAAGAAATATTCCAGAGGTAGCCAGGCACAGTGGTGCACACCTGTAATCCCAGTGGCTCAGGAGACTGAGACAGGAGGATTGAGAGTTCAAAGCCGGACTCAGCAATTTAGCAAGGCCCTAAGCTACTCAGTGAGACCCTGTCTCTAAATAAAATACAAAAATGGTCTGGGGATGTGGCTCAGTGGTTAAGCGCCTTGGGTTCACTACCAGTACCAAAAAAAAAAAAAAGAAAAAAAAGAAAAAAGAAATCTCAGAGGTAGTACAATAAGACATTGTATAGCAGATAACATATTTGTAAGTTATCATTCTGGAAAATAATTAATGTGCTTGATGGAAAATTTAATGGTTTGGAAATGCTCATGACACAGTGCAAAGTTGAATTATTTTTTGAAAGCCCCAAGTTATATCATCATAAAAATATTTTACACTCATAGTAGGAAAAAGTTCAGAATGTAAAAAAAGGAATCACATGTAAGGTAAAAGTTTTATTACAATTCCTTCCTTCCAACCCACTCCTCCAAAAGCAATCACTGCTAATAATTTCTGTAACACAACCGGTGAATATCTCTGTATTTCCACTAATACAGCTCTGCATTTTGACTTGTGGTGAACCTTAGCAATTTGGAGCCTTTTCACTACCTCCCAGTTCTTATCCAATTATCTTAATTTTTGAAGGTCAGGAATATCATCAGGATGTGTTCAGAACTGTGTCTTTTAAAAAGTTTTATTCTATTTGCCTCTCCCTGTTATAGGAATGAAAGGAATGAAATTTAAATTCACAGATTGGTATTCACAGGTTTAAATTCTTTTGGTATGGAATAGCTCTGAGATATTTTATATTATTTGTTGTCTAGTTTTTCTTCTGGAACTCCTATTACATAGGGATGGGAGCAGATGGGTAGAGATTTTATTTTATGTTTTCATTAATATTATTTTCTTTCCTGGTAATGGAGAATTATTTAATTAATTAATTATCTGCCAGATCTCCAAATAGATCTTTAGTGAAGCTGATATTTATATGCAGCTTCTTCAATGAACTTTGGGGGTCCATACATTATGTTTTTAAGATTTCTCATTACTGTTTGCCGGTAGCCATGTCTTCTTGCCTTTTGGATGCTGAGCCTGAGTTGAGAAGGTAGCCTCAGAGATGGAGAGGAGCAAGAGTGAAATGAAGTACCTTTAAGGAAGGTCAACAGGACTCAGAGAGGTCTGGATCTGTAACTTGGCAAAGAAAAAGTTCTCAGGTTTCTGGTTTTCATTCAGAGAGAGTTCTGGCTTGTTAAATACACAAAGGACTGGGAACCACTTCCTCTTGGATTCTATAATGTGCGACTCAGGGACTGCTGCTCTGAAATGTGCAATAAAATTCACCATTTTATGAAAACTTCAAAAAATACAGGAAAGGGTGATGCACAAGAGAAGGGGGCACTTACTTAATGGATGTGGCAGTGTTTTCATTGGGTGCCAGGAGTTTTTGTTATTAGAAAATGACATTTTAGTTTGAAGGAGCAAACAAATGGAGATATTTGAAGACATTTAAGAGTAATGATTTTGATGATGATTATGATGATGTGATCATGATGAAAACTATTCTTATTTACCAATCATCTGCCATATATTCCAGCACTAGGGACCAAACATTTGCCATGTGCCCAGGTACTGGGGATAATTAAGTGTTAAAATCTGATTCCCATTTTACATCAATCCTGGTAGATGCTTTTTCCCATCATTTATTAGCATAAGAAACCAACAGAGAAAAAGCAATCGTAGTAGTAGTTAAGAAACAGGGGATTAAAATCTAGAACATCCTAATGCCTAAGTCTCTTGCTCTTAAATGCAACAACATGCATTTGCTCAAGTTGTCTGGCTTAGCTGAAGCATGTACACATGGCCAGAAAGAAATTCCCTGAGAATCCAGGCTGGGGAAACATAGAAAAGGACTTTGTTGATTAGGCTTAGCAAAAGGAATTTTACAGTTGTGCACAGGGAAAAGTTAAGAATGTAGATTATTTGCTTATGATATAAGAGTGGATTGGTTTGGAAGTCAAGTCAAGGGTACACAGAAGGTCGGCTGGGTTTCATTGCAAGTTGCTGGAGAAATCAAGAGAGTTGGAACTAGAATAATAATCATAGGAATGGAGAAGGAATTTGGGTACAAGAGGTCAATGGAGAAAATAGAAGACCTAACTGTGTGGGGTGTCCCAGAACAGTAGAAATTGTCTACAGGTTGGGGAAATACTTGAGGATTCTTGGAAATATCAATTGACATATTGAGAAGTATCCAGAAGGGTTCAGAAGGCCTAAGCTCTAGTGCAAAATTTTCTTCTTCCCTGTCCCAGTAGACATATTTAAGGTGCAATTTTCTGTAACATTCACATGTAATAATTCCTAACAAAGTGAAACCAAAATTTAAAAAAAATTCAAAAATTACAATTATAAATTTTAATTAAAATAAATTTCTAACTAACTGTGTAATTTTATAAATTCTTCCTACTCCAAGGAATAATTTTACTAGTTTTATAGCCTGTGTGCTATTTCAGTGCTTCAGGTGACCATCACCCTGACAATCACCTTATGTTCCAGGACAGCAGGAGTTGATTTGATCCTGACTGTTTCATTTACCTTTCTGTGTGGGTCATTCAACAACCATTTGATGTGAAGTTTTAAAAATAGCTTTTGATACAATAAAGTGTCATTAAGCTCAATAATACCTACTGTCTTCTAGGAACCCTACTGGCTGGCCATCCACTGGACTGTGAAACACCATTTTTTTCTGTTTGTGTTCCTGTTAGCTAGTAGTCCTTCATCCTCCGTGAGTTCCATCAAGATGATTATCAAAGTGGGTGGAGAAATGGACACCACCAGTTGTCCAATTACAGCCAATTGGAAAGGTCAACACAGGAGAGCACACTCAGGTATCTCATAAAATAGAAGGAGAAGCATAGTTCTGAGGCTGCTTTCTTATTACCAAGAAGAGGCTGCTGTAGCCATTGGATGGCAACCCACAGTGGGCAAGGAGGAGAAGAACCGATTGACCCCAAACCAATTTTGATTACACTTGCAAATCTGGAGTCTTTGCTTTGCTTTCCTTTCCTCTGCGGTGCCAAGGGTCAAGCTTTCAGCTGCCTGTGGTCATGACACTTTTTCAACCAGCTCCTTGCAGGTGCATTTGTTGTACAAAGACACGTCTGGATTGCGATGGGCTTTTGCAGCAGGAGAATAAGATACATCTCACATGTCAGCTTTCTTTGGCACGTTTTTATTAGGATTTTCCTTCATCTTCCTGAATGAAAGTTGCAAATGGGAGAATTACTGTCATTTTCAAGTGATAGAAATGAACTCTCTTCCGAAGCTTTCTGCAAAGTGACCCATTTAAGCAGTGGGACACTTTCTTGGGTATTGAGGACTTTGAAATGGATTTTGCTCCTAGAAAATTGGTAATGCTTGTGACAATGCAGAGATCTCTTCCCACTATAAACAAAGCAATTAATGTGTCTTTAATTTGCACCTAACCAAACAGAAAGGGTGCATTTATTCCATGTGACATGTAGACAAATTTTTCTTTAAAAACAAAGTTTCATGCTGTGACTACAATTAGTGTAATTGTCAGCTCTTCTCTAAAAACAAATATGTATTAAGAAAAACGCCAGTATTGTGCCCTCCTCTGGTGTGAAAATGAGACAATCAAAATCTATTGTAATTACCTCAGTGATATTATAATTAGCAACGATTAAGTTATTCCATGCTGCTTTTTTTCCTCTTGGCTACAATTAAAAAAGTATATATCTTTCTGCTGCACATTACTGCTGATCATTTTACCTCAATACATGTCTGGTAAGTGGATAAATTAGAAGTAATTTTAAAGCACAACTCCGTTAAAACATATATCTTTCTATTTAACTGCCTTAACCCTCTAGATGCGTCTGTGTTCCTTGTTGTTGGCTGAAAAAGAAAGACTTTCCCCCTGGTTTCTTGTTTAGAAATCAAATGTATTTTTAAATAGACAGTTCTAGATAATAGGGTTTTTGTTTGTTTTTTAATTATAGATATCCAAATGATATGATTAATCATTCAGTTCTTGCCAGCATGCCCACCTAGCTCTATCTCCCTACACTAGTAATAATCACTTTTTGAAATAAATTGCTGAAAAACTGGCTGGCTATAACATCACAGGCAAGAAAAGGATCTGGGGAGATGAGTATCTTTGCAGTTAGGTTGGGAAAAAAAAATGAATGAAGTCATCACTATAAATGTCTTTCATTTATTACATATATTTATATATATTTTTCTCGTAGATATTTTCAAGCCATCTTTCCCTGCTTTATTGTTGATGGAGGAAAATGAATAAATGAGAAAACAGAGATTTGATTACAACTTGTAGCTTCATTCAATTTGTGGGATAGGAGGTGGTTATAGTGTGGCCCTATTCATCTCAATTACGTAAAGCAAAAGAGGCTCATTTGTCTACACATCTCACTACCAGAGTTTCTGATTTTCTCTATGTTTCTTGTTTTGCATAGGCAAATCTCACTTATGTTTTCTCTGAAATACTCATGACAGTGATTCAGAAGAAAGAAAGGGTAGCCTTAGATAATAATGGCATAAATATACTCCCCTCACCCACTGTATCCCATTTTTCATATTTTATATGACCAATTCTTATATTTTATAATTTTTTACATATATAATTATATATGTATGTATGATTTGTATAACAGCAGTAGGAGAAGTATTGATTATGAAGTTTTGGATGTCCAGGGTATAGCACTTGGACACTGACAAGGGTCAATTTAGGAAATACCTGGGAGTAGCTCTTCCTTAAGTCAAAGTGAGCAATCAGGAGTTTTAAGTCATGGCTTGAGGATTTTCCCAAGTACTTGCAGTTCCCTAAGGTTGAAGGTGGTCAAAAAGAACAGAACCAGGACCACTTTCAGTATTTAACAAAGAAATCAATTCATGCAGGAAGACACACTGATTTAGTAAAGAATGAAGCATGCAGACTTTTCCAGGATCCCATTCTTCTCAGTTAATGAGGGACTTATAGAGGATGGAAAATGGAGGGATAGGAGCGGCAGTGGGGAATTTAGACACACAGGGTTTCCAAGGAACCTTGCCCATGTGCAAAATCATTCTCAGCCACTACAAACTGAGACAACCAATATTTTGAAAGGAAAATTCATTTTTAAAAACTAAAGCACTGTAGTAATGGAAAACAATGTAGTCAAGTCTTCTAAGACGAACAAAATAGTAAAAATTTATGCTGAGTTTCCGCAAAGTGTTAGTTCTTGAATTCTTTCTATAGGATCTGTGAATTCTCACGGAAGAGTTCCATGGTTGGTTCAGTGTTCTGCCATGGTCATTGGAAATACTTCACCATTTGTTGAACAAGCAGGTCTCATTTTCATTTTGCCTTGGATACTATAAATTACCAAGTCCATCACTCCTTCCCATTTTCCTACTCTTCCTGTGGTAGCAGAAGGAAGTCCAGTGGTTGACAGCCATGCTGCCTTTCATCTGAAGTGGTTTCAATGATACTGCTAAGAAAAACTGTCAAATAAGCCACTTCAGATGATGTGGACATTCTGGACTCCATAATTTTCATAGAAGGATATTTTTGCCAGAAGTAGGAGAGTGTGCAAAAGAACAATTTTACTTATTCCAAACATTTACTTCACTATATTTTCAGAAACATTCTGCTTTTGCACCCAAACTGATTAAAAATAAGAATAATAAACTGACCATGTAGTTTAACAGCCTTGCAAACACATACACAGACATACATGCAGAAATACACACACTGACTGTAAACAGAGGTGTTTTTCAAACTCAGATTGTGAAATCTGTGCCACAACTTTAATGACACATCTGTTTAACTCTGATAGTGAAATAAAACTTGATTCCCGTTAATATCTAGCTCCACTTGTGGGAATGGGAAAACTCCGCCACTCAGGGATGCCCTTCAGTGCCTCTGTTTATGAAGTTAGGGTAGGGCCTCCAGAGTGAGCTCTTGGGATGCCTCACTGGCTCCGAATACCTTGTCACTCCTCCACCGCTCCATTGGTATGAGTTTTGTTTAATACTTCTTATTTATTAGCAAGTTGACAGCTCTGTTAATTCAATGAATAAGACTTCGCCAGAAGAAATGAGACTGGAGCCTGGGAAAGAAGACAGGTCTGCCTTTGAGTGTTTTTGAAGTAAGGTGAGAAGGAAGGAAAGGTGATGACCCGGCCAACCTATGCCACCCTTCACAAACTCACCTGGTATGACTGATCTGCTTCACTTGGAACCATCATTAAGGTTTATGGAGTGAAAGGATCAGGAATCTATTCATGTGTCTTCCAGGAAGTACTTTTCCTCCTTCTAGAACATGATTCCTTCACAGGGTTGCTGTTTTTCTCTCCAGGAATTCTCAGTGAATTTCCCAGCCTTGCTTCCTTCCTCAGTCCCCTTTCTCTGCAAAAACTACCCAGCTTCTGTTCTTTCTGCTTTGTTAAGATCAAGGAGACTAGTGACAATGTCACAGTAAGACCCAAGAGGACTCTCCCACCTGGGGTTCAGGAATTCACTAAAATAGTAGAAATTTTGTTATTCTGAAGTAAATACTACAACATGACTGAACTTTCCCCTACACCAACGTTCCTTCTGTTCTTCTATCTACATATTATGTAGAATAATGAAGGCTATCTAGGTCTTATTTCTCTGTACACAATCTAGGGTGTATAAATTCAGTCATTTTTTTTTTACTTTGAATTTCAAATAAAAAACAAAACAAAATTCTTAGCAATCCTTTCTTAAATGAGGCATGTATATTTAATAAGTGAATGAATTTGAATACAGCATTCTAAAAGTGTTCACATTAATGATCAGTAGGGCTATTGCAGTTGGGTTTTTGATGCTATTGTTTTCACATAAAACAGTGTTAATATGCAGCAATGTCTAAACCTTCAGATTGACCTACCTGACTTCTAATCCTGGCCTTATCATTTATTTTCACCTGAGCCCTAGGATTCCCTACTGGTTGAAAAAAAGATAATTATCACATTCCTTCCAATGGGATGCTTGGATGTAACTGAGTTAATGTGCATAAGCATCTGAATATCAATGTGTAGCATGTGGGATTGTCCCATAAATATTAGCATCTAATTTTCCTCAATGTTATGATTTTTCTTTATTTTCTTTTGTTGTCCAAACCACGTTATTTCATAAATTCAGCTGATTATTTAACCCTCATTATTATTTTGCTATCTTTTGGAATATTGGTTATTATCCAACCTATTATCTCTCTGTCCCTGTATTTCAATACTCCTAAATTTAACCAGTGTTTAATATAATTTTTTTATTTTCCCTAACTTCTTCTCATGTTTTGGATGTACTGATGTACATGTTATTTACTAAATACTGTTTTACACTATGGCTGTTGTTCTTTAAGTTATATAAAACCTACAAGTTTTCTATAAGCTTCAGATTGAAGACAACTTAGAAATTCTTCATTGTAGCCCCTTGCCATTTAAAGCCTTCTGCATAAATTTTTGTTGTATTACTGAATATAAATTCATTTTTATTTTGTCTAAGGTATTTATTCCTAATTGAATTTGTTTATTCTAATATATTTCCTCACAGACTCCTTTAAATTTTGCCCCAAATTACCTAGTTTCTTACCATAAACTGAATAGAGATCTTAGCAGAAGTAAATATATTTATTCTTGTCATATTTTCACATGACAGAAAGGACAAATGAGCTCCCTTGGGTCTCTTTTACCAGGACACTAAGCCTGGTGAGGTTTGTAGCTTTACGGCCCAACTCCTCCCCAAATGGACTACGTTCTAGTACCATCTCACCTTGTAGATTAGGAAGAAAACATATGAACAAACACCAACACTGTAGCAGTGGGCCTTACCAATGCACCAAGATCTCTTCATTTCATTGTCTACTCTTTTTATAATTTTGTCTGGTATTTCTCATTTCAGCATATGCCAAGAACATCTACCCAGTTTGTTCCAGTCAAGAATCTAAATGTGAGTCACTGTTCTTTCTTCTTTTTCATCCTCTTACCTCCAATCCATCAGAAATTCCCCAAAATGTATTCCTAATATACCCACTTCTTCCCATTTCCACTGTACTCCTGTGTAAACTGCCGCCATAGTTAGTTCTCCTGCAAGTCTCTCATTTCCTCTCTCTTTCAACTCCAGATGAGCACTCTTAAGCTGGATATAATCAGTCCCCTTCTCAAAACCCTTCAGCAGGGCCCCATTCATTCCAGAATCAGCTACAGGTTCCACAGCCTGGCCTTTCTAGACCCAGAAGCTAAGACTGTTGTTTAAAGCAGTCCAGCGTTGTCTTTTCTATTCTTTTAACAACCCCAGTCCCCAGCACCCATTCCTCTTATCACAGAGATTCAGTGCTGAGGTTTCTCTTCACCTAAAATTCCTTTCACAACCCCCTACCCAATGTCACACTTTGAATGCACAGGTTATGTCTTGTTTTCCTTCATGTCCTGCATTAATAGCCCTTTTCTATGACATTTTTCTTGATGCCCTTACCTTTTACAAACAGGTCATCACAGCTTCCTATGAGCTGCTTCTACCCCTGCACATAAAACCCCTTTTTTGTGATACTCAAAAACATTCATGGTGATTGCTTCTCTCCCCTGCTAAGCCTAGTAGGGTTTGTTTGCAAAAACTATATTGTATTCATCTTCATACACAGTAACAAATGTTCTGTCTCTTCTACAGAGCAAATTTGGTAAATTTTAACTCCTTTATTTTTCTACCTAGTGAGTCAAACATACATTTTTGATGGTCATAGCACTAGTGAAATGCATATTTTTTAGGAAAATTATTATCCTTTCACTTCATAGTATTGATATTCACTGTATAGGTTGCCATGCATGTTACAAGCATTAAAAAATGTATGTTGCAACTTTTCAGAATTAAACCCCATCATTAAACATTCATGTGAATTTAGTTCATTTAACACTGCAGTTCTCCCACTTGACCACTTTTGAGATGATCTTTTGCTGTTGTCACAATCTAGCTTGCAGACATTATCTTTCCATTCTAATCTTCAGCCCCTACACTTCAGTCATCCTGAATGACTTGTGTTCCCTTTTCTACAATTCATGTCTTGTTTAGGTTACAGCAACTTTGTGAAATGTTTTCCCATGCTTCCTCTGCCTGTTCTAAATTTTCCTCTTCTTTCAAGGTCCACTGTGGTTATCATTTCCTCCAAGGGATCCTCCCCAGTTTTCCGTGGGCATCCTACCCACTTTCTCCTCCGTATTCCCTTTCACTCTCCTTCCATCTCTCTCCTAAGCTTGGACCTGTCTGACATAGCCATGCTACCAAGGACTGGCTCCTAAGGGCAGGGTTGAGCTCTGCTGAACTCTGGGTCACCAGTGTCTTGAGCTGTGCCTGCTCTAACTTGTGCCTAATCTTCACCTGCTGTGCAATTCACACTTGAACTAGGCATGAGGTTTGTTGGCTTTGCTATAATGCAAGGGAGGTCAGTTGTAACAGCTTTCATCTTCCAGTGAATCACCACTTTCATCCTAAGAGATTTTTTTCATGGACTGTAGCTCTTCCTAGCTGACGTTATTCATCTTGATCTTAAAAATCTCTCCTTAGCATATAGGTTGAGTGACAGCACCTCTGAACAAATTCAACATTATAAATTAAAAAAAAAAAAAACAAAGTCTACAGATAAGTTGCAAAAATATTTACTTGCACAGAAACAGTTTATTTAACCCTAATTTTTCCCTTTCAGTCTAGTATTTGAAATGTTTGTACTGGGGAATTTTGAATTAAATCTTAAACAGAGTTCCTCATATGGAACTAAATATAGGATTTTGCTTGTAACTTTTAGGCATAAAGTATCTGATAGCAACTCAGTGGACTCCTATTATTATTTAAATTGGTGTTATTATTATTTGAATTGAATTATGGAGTCTGAGTGAATGTTTTCTCTAACACTGATATTAATTTGTAAGACTGATCTTACTTCAGCTGGTATTCATTTCACCCAAAGGAAGAAGAAAAAACTAAGTTAGAAGTATAGGTAAAAGTGAAAAAAAAATTATTCAGCATTGCCTGATGATGTCATTGCTGCCTAGATTTCAAATTGTTCCAGAGCTTGTGAGAACAAGAATTACAGTTGGAAAGGATATTCACTCAGAATAATGGTCCCCTTGCTATGACAATAAGAAAACTATGTTAAATAGCAGGTCCTCTGCTGCTTTTTGTGCATCGGAAGAGAAATCCCATTAAAAGTAATGACTGTCCATTGCTCACTCCAAAGACTGCTAATGAGTTAAGTTTGTTTTGAGGGTAATGAGTCGCTGCCTCCTTTAGCACCTTACAAATTGATGACATGAATTGAGGAGAATTGTATCCTTGTGGATAGAATTCTGAAGCTGTGGATACAATTCTGACACTTCAAACAGAGAACACAACTAATTAACCCTTAAATATCTCCAGGTATGAATTATATATAAGTAAATATACTTTAAAAGCTTGTGTATCTTTCCACTTAAATGGTCCTATACTTTCAGTAATGGATACCATTTCTAAATTTTAATGTTGCTAACTTTTTGATATCATGTCCTCTAATTTTCTATGAGAGGTAAATGTAAAGATCTGCATACATTAGAAAATATGGTTAAATCTACTTGCCCAACATCATTCCAACAGGTGTTTCTTTAAAAAGGGATCTGGAATCAGTCTTTTGCAGGTTCCAGGGATCATGTACTTCTGTGTTGAAAACAACTAAATGGTATTCACAGGCATGGCTGCTGGAGATGATAGGGAATCACACCAGGCGTTATGAGATGAATTGTGTCACCTCCCACCCTCAAATTCATATGTTGAAGTCCTAATCCCTGGTATTTTTTTCATGTCCTAATCCCTGGTGTCTTTGAAAGTGACCCTATTTAGAAATACAGAGTTGGTCTAAAGATAGTTAAGACATACTGGAGTAGGTGGGCTCCCAATCCAACATGACTCCAGTCCTTATACGAAGAGGAAATTTGAGTATGGATGGGCACACGAGCAGAATACCAACTGAAGATGAAGAGCGAGATTGAGGTGAGGCTTCTACAAGAGAAGGAATGATAGAGTGCCAGCAAACCTTTGGAAGGTAGGAGAGAGCCCCAAATTGCATTCTTCCTCACAGCACTTGGAAGGAACCAGTCCAACTAACCACTTCACCTCAGGCTTCTCACACCCCAAAACTGTGAGAAAGCAAACATTTGCTGTTGTTGCCACGCAGTTTGTGTGACTCTATGATGAGATCCCTAGCAAACCAATACACTAGCTAATGGCACTTTATGGTGATAAGAAAGGATTATAGGAAACTAACCAAAATGATACTAAGTATATCTCATCATACTCTGTCTCAGAAGCAAATTGGGGAGATTATCTGCATATATATATATATATATATATATATATATACACATATATATGATATATGGACAGATATTATATATTATATATACATATTATATATATATATAATAAAAATACAGCTATAGATGTGTCCTTTATTTGTGGAGGAAAAGAGAACAATGGGTGTTACGAAAACACTTCCAGTGAAAAGTTGGGTTTGTGATCCTGTCCTGACAGGAAACAGAGTAGTTTTTTCTCCAACACCCCCTGCATGGGAAATACAGCTCTGGTGAAAACCCTCTCTTTGATTATGCTGTGGGAATTTTTCATAGCACTGACCCTACTGATTTCTCAAAATAGGTTAGTCTATGAGAAAGAGACTGGGGAATTCAAGTTTCCTTTTTGTTAATAAGACTTACGAATAATAGCCACAGTTCTTGGTTCAAAAATTGTTATCTGAATCTGCCTACAGCAGAAATCAATGTGGATAGTGGGAAGGAGAATGCACAAAGTAGGAAAATCCTTGTAGTATCATTTTTTCCCCTCTGTCTTTACCCTAGGACCATAACAATTCTTCTAATCAAGTTCGATGTTGCAAATTGGTTTTAGATCCTTAAAGACATTCAACTGAAGGAGCAAATTCTTTGTAAAATCAACCCTTGAAGCAACACGTCCTTCACTGGTTGTTGAAAAAAAAGTCTAAAAATAGGAATGTCTGTGGCCGTGCTTGTTTGCAGTTATTGATATTTGCTCACACAGTGCCTGCGAATCCCTACACAATGGTAACACCTACCATGCAGCATTACAGACATTTATTTATTGTCTGTTTCACCATTTAGATGATCAGTTCCACAGCAGCAGGGACCAAATCTTTCCCTATTTTTCTAACTCCTATTTTTCAAAGTATGGTTCCTAACCCAGAAGCATCAATATCAACTTGCAGCTTGTTAGAAATGCAGAATCTCGGTTCCCTACCTCAAACTAACTGCATTTCCAGCATCTTCTCAAGGGATTTCTTTGCACCATAGAGACTGAGAAGCACTCCTCTAACTTCATGAATAGCTTGGCATGTGAGCCATGTTCACTAATTGATTACTGTATGACTTAATTTATACCTTAATGGACCTGAGGTCCACAGCAGCCCTGGTAAGATCACTATAAAACTTTCCTCTTCCCTTTTCTGAACTTTAGAGAGCTCAGGTAGAGTCTTTGCTATAGAAAGTAACCAGGAATGGAGAACCCGGATTCCTTCTGAAAATGGAGTAGTGGCCTCAGGGTTTTAGGAATCCCCCCTTCACCCCAAAGACCTGATTCTCAAAATTGCTGACCCCAACCCAGAGGGCCCCTTTGTTACTATTAGTGCTTGCCTGCTTCATTTCTTTCCTTTGTTGGTCCAGGCTATTGGAAACTGGAACCAGGAACGAATTATTTCATTGAATGCAGTCATTTCCAAAAGCTTCAAACTCCTAACACCATCACACTAACTCAGAGTTAGGCTTCAATATATGGATTTGCAAGGGACACAGATATTCAAACTATTGTGGAAGTGTTTACTAAATGTTCATTAAGTGAATGGGCACAGTATGACTATTCACATGCAAAATCAACTCAACAATACAAGGAGAGAAACAACTGTGATCATGCTCTTTTAGAGATTTACTTTACAAAGAGGTAATACAAATCAAACAAGGCTATTTCACTCTAAATAGCAAACACTTTCTGTGAAATCTAACTACTGTACATGTGCCCCTTTATATACATGTGGTCACCAATCACTAACTATATACACACACATGGTGTGTATTTCACGGGACTTATGCTTTAAGCATGTGCTATACTAAATAAATCTTTTTGTGCTGTCCTGGAGACTTAAATCAATATGTGTATTCAACATGTGAGAATACACAATTGACTTACACAAAAGATTCTGAAATCCAGTCCATTTATTAATGGAGCCAAACCTAAATATTATTTCTTCAAATGTATATTTGTATTTATGATTGATTTAAGACCATAAAGAAAACATAACTATGAAGAGAAATTCCATCTATTTCATGCCTATAAGAGATACCCTCCTAAGAGAGATGGCACTGGGCTGTTATGCTTTAATTTGGAAAGAAATATGAGGTAGTCAAGGAGATTTTTTTACCCTACCAATTAGAAAAAAAATTAACCTTATATTGATAGAAAACAGATTTACTCTGTTTCACTTTTGTTACACATGCTGGGAACCCCAATGGAGTTCAAATTATACTGTCTCAAAATTTCATCACAGGAAGAATTTACCCAATACCCATATTTTGACTTGCCAATGAATGATGGTTAGCATTTGGTTGATGCTGTAATCTCTTCTAGTATTATAACAGTTTTGGCACAAATGAAAAATTTGTGATGAAGAATTATAATGTCTTTTTAAAATATATATTTTGGAGAAAACTGGCATAGAAAAAGAAGAGGAGTAAGATGTTCATATTGCCACAGAGTGTCATGGCCAGTGACATTCCATAACTGAGGAAATGGATGATGTGCTACCCAACTAGTACTATTTTGAGAATCTAATGATTTGATTCATTATTTTAAAATGTACTTAGGCTAAAGAAAGACATGGATGTTGTAAAATTTCTCAATTCCGTTTTCATTTTAGGAACCTTTTGAAATATTCTCAATAAGGTGAAAAAAATCAATTGTTTAGAATTAGGCCTGGTCAATTTTTAAAGTTTTGGAGACAAATAGAAAGAAGGGGATGCATGTTACAAGAAAAGTAAACAGAATCAGTTCTCATGTTTGTGTTCTGGATTTTACTCTCAACAGGTGATTGTACAGAATAATCACTTTTTCATATTCATTGGTGATAGATCAATCTGGAAAAAAAATTAAAGTGAAAAGTTCTTTCACTTTCAAATGTCTTCTTTGCTTTTATGTCTAATATTTGTGAAAACCAAGAAAAGTTTTGTTGTAAATATTCATTCTGAGATGTAAGCAAACTTGTTTTTTTATTTTTAATTCTTCATATTTCTGTAGAAATCTATAGCTATTTCTTTACATAGACTGAGGTTGATGAGAAGGGAGGAGATAAGAAGTGGACTCTTCTCTGTGAATTGATTGTAAGGATTTATTTAAATTAGAATTCTTCAAACTGAGGTACAAATACCCCACATGTACCATGAAAATCTATTGGAGTATCAGAAAATGCATTAAAAAGTATTGTTATTTCCATGTGATAAAATAGGAAAATTAAGCATTATTAAATTTTAGTAAGTAGATCACCAGGAGCATCCTCATCACTGATTAGTATGTCAGATATTTGGTCATCAGGTGAGGTCAGTTTTACAAAGGGACCCTGACCTAATGCTCACTTTCAGCAGTGTTTCAGTGTGTTGTGGGATATGGTAATTCACATGCTTTTGCGTGATTAAGTGCTTGAATATTACACAGAAATCTAGTCTTAATTAACTGATTAAAAATGAACAGGGTCTATAAAAATAATATTTGAAAAATCTAATATTAATCTTTAAAATAATGTAAGATAGAAGTTCTTAGTAGCCATACCTCAAGATAAGGAGAAGAAAGAATCTTTAAAAATTTTTTGACGCTTATGTCTTTTGTCAAATAACTTGTGAGTACAAATAAATCTCACAATTTCAGCATGGGTGGACACAAACATGCACACTCATATAGGCACACACAGATACAAAACCTTAGAAAGATGGTTTTTCTAACCTCTTTATATGCTCAAATTACAATTTCAGTACAGTGTGACTCTACTGAGCATATAAAAATGTGACACCTTGTTTGTCTGTAGGATGAACTGATTGACAAAAATAGGATTAAAAATGCAGAGTTTCAGCAATAATCTTTGTCTAACTGGTGGATAAGTTTGACAGAATATTGCTAAATTTTTGTCAGATCTTTGTTAACTTCAACAACCATTTTAACCAGGAAATTCTAAAATACTGAAGTTGGAATCAGATCTTCAAATTTCTGCTGACTTTGAGAAGAAAAAAGGGTATTTCACTGTTAATAATTTTATTGAATGCAATAAATGCTGTTAATAAATATTACTAATAAATAAAATTATTAAAATTAATCCCATGGCCTGTGCCTTTTTACTTTCTTTTCTTTTGTTCATTATACTACATGTATAGCATGAGTACAGTACTGTAATTATGGAATCTATAAAAACATTCATATACACAAGTTGAAGTTGAGTGAGTTTATAGGCTACTGAGAAGTCTTAAGAGCATCGACACTTGACCTGTGTTGGTCCTGCCTCCCTATTTCATGGCACATGATGATTTTTTGTTTTAATGTGGTACAGTGTGATAAGAGACAATTTTATTTATGACATTAGCAAACAAGTTATAGGAGCATTTGACCCTGAAAGAGTAGTGTGGATTATTTTTCTTATGTGGGAATTTATGCTATTAATTTTCTTTGGGAATATTATATAATTAAGGTAAAATATTGTAAAACTTCACTAATCCAGATTAATGAGGAAAAAAAGCATATATGCTTTAATGCCTTCACCTGAGTTATAAAATTTATTTTAAATGCAAGGCAGCATCTTCTATTTTCCAAAACACATAGGGACATGGTAAAGAGGTTCTGAAAAGAGAGGAAACCTTCTTGATTTTCAGTTTGCATATACAAATAATTCCATTATTATATGCAAATATATGCCTCTCCAGTGTTTGAACTTTTTTGCCTTAAATAAATATTCTTGACTACCATTTTGTGTACCTTGATAATTTGCCCAGCAAATTACTTCATGCACAGATTTGTTTCAATCCAGCTTCAGCTTATTTATTATACATTCTAGATCAGCAAGGCACAAACAACTTAGACTTTGTCGAATTCCTCTTCTGTCCAATAACCAAAGCCTTTAAATCTTGAATTCCTGCTTCAAAGTCTTCCAATCTCCTTGATGAATGTGGTCTTTCTTTTCATACCCATTACTCCTACCATTATAGAAATGAGAGAATCTAGCTCTATTTTTCAGCTAAACTGTCTCTTTTTTCACCTTAGAAGATTGGTGGCCCTGAAGTCAGGAAGTGTAGATCTTAAAAGGTCTCAGAAGGCAATAGGTGTTGAATAAGCTGTTAAACAAGAGAATTGGGAGTCCTTTGTCATCATTCTGAGAACAGCATTGATTGATGTGAGCAGGGCTCAGTATTGGTTTTAGATAAACAAGACAAAGGCAAAGATTGAGAGTAAGTGTTGAGGCTAAGGTTTAGAAAAGGCAGTTTCAGGAAAAAAATGTCAACAAAATAACAAGGAACTTTGTTATTTCTCTATTGACTTTCCTTACAGTCAGGTTCACATCAAACAAGTTGTGCATGGAGCTACCTCCTTCTCAGGGGAGGGCAAATCCTGCATATATGAGGTGCTCATTCACCTTCCCCCTGTCTGTCCAAGAAGGAAAGCACAGTTTCCTCGCCTCTTACAGGGTAAAAGGGTAACAGGGTAATGTGGGGGTGAGGGGGATAGAAAAGCTGTAAACACTTATAAAAGAAACTTGCTATCCCTGGATAGAAAGCTGGAAGTTCCCCAAAGAAAGATTATCTCATCCCTATGGATTTCCATAGAAAAGAGATGTTGGAATCATGAACAATCCATTGCCAGGATCCATACAGAATCTGGTGCTGCTCACAGAGAAATTCTCAGTATCATAAAAACCTGATGATACATAATGGGGGGCTGGGAGGGAGGCAAGAATGGAGGAAGGATAGATTGTATAGAGGAGAAGGAGGGGTGGGGTGGGGGTGGGGGGCAAGGAAAAATAGCAGAATGAGACAAACATCATTACCCTATGTGCATGTATGATTACGCAAATGGTGTGACTCTACCTCATGTACAACCAGAGAAACAACAGTTGTACCCCATTTGTGCACAATGAATCAAAATAAATAAATAATAAATAAATAACTTTGTTTTCATTTGGTATAATTTGATCTATTACAGTACAATTTGTGCCCTCTATGCTCATTTTTGAGGAGAGACAAACATAAGTGGGATAACTCAATAATTGTCACATTGCATCCCATAAATATTTATAATTTTTACATGTCAATTAAAATATTTAAAATTAAAATACTAACATTTAAAAATTAAATATGGTGAATGAGGCTAAACTGGCAGTTATTCCAACACTAGAAAAGTCACTGTTCACTTTTGGATGCCCTTCTCAACTTTCTCTGATATCAAGGAATGTCAGCCCCCTTACCTGGGAAAGCCTACCAGGTGATGGGTGATAAAAAGCCCAAGGTTCCGGCTGAGTATGTAGATCTGTGGTAGAATGTTTGCATAGCATGATGGAGACCCTGAATTCAATTCCAACACCACCAAAAAAAATCCCCCAAAACAGTTCAAGATCCAGTGAGGTCATTATTGATATTGAAATGCACTGTATGGAACCTACCTCAGACCTGCATCTGCTATAAATGGTCTTCTTGTCATGAACATGGTGTGGATTATCCCACTTTTGCACACAAATTACAGCTTAGTCCCCAGCGCTTCCTCCACTCACACTTGATGTGTCATCTCATGAGACTCTAGTGTAACGTGCTTATACCAGGTTTCTTAGTGAAATTCTCAGAAAGTTAAATCTTCAAGATAAGAAGTAACTATAAGGCACTTGAAGTATTAGACAGTAGCCACAAAAAACCATAACTGATTGACCATTATGGATTGGTTAATCCCAGATTATCAATTGTTTACAACATATCTTGTCTCTAATACCCTTCACTTGAGTAGGTTGATCAGCAAGAATGCTATTTTCAAGAGATTGGGTAACTATGTATAAAGTCCAAGTCTTACAGGGCAAAATGGTAAATAGAGGGAGAGGGAAAAAAAGACAAGCTGTAAACACTTTTTTTCTAGAGATATAATGAGGATTAATTAGCAAAGTTAGTGTGATACAATTAGAACAGTTCTTGGTAGGCAGTATTACTCTTTTGATGCATTTAGAGAAGGTATCTGGGAGAAGATTAGAAGGAGCCTTTCTAGTCACTGATGCATTAATGATTTCATCCATCTTTCTTTCATGTATCCATCTACATATTCATGCATTCGAGAAAAAAGCCCATTTCAATGTGAACAGTATGTGCTAGGCCCTGTTGCGGGTTAGGAACAGAAGGATGCAGAAGAGTGTTATAGACTGAACTATCCCTTCATCCCCTGCAAATCCATATATTAAAAGCCTAATCCCTAATAAGACTACACTTGGAAATAGGATCTTTAGGCAATTATTAAGGTTACATAAGGTTATTAGGGTGGGGTCCTCATCTGGTAGGACTGATGTCCTTATAAGGGCAAAGGATCTCTTTTCTCTCTATTTTCTGTCTCTCTCTCTCTAGCATACACGATGGGAAGGTATGTCAAGACCTAGTCAGAAACCAGAAAGAGAAGTTCAGAAACTTAGCAAAACAGTACCTTATTTTCTACTCCCTAGACTCTAGGATTGTGAGAAATTAAGTCTCTGCCATTTGAGCCATACTGTCCAGGGTATTTTATTATAGCAGCTCAAGCTGAATAATATGAAGAAAATCCTCAATTTCCTACAAATTTAGAAAGTGACAAAGCATTTTATTCTTTTCTCGTTTTTGAGACCCCAAATGTGTAATTATTCAGTCACTGACCAAGTATTACAATCACCCATTTATTAGAGGTAAAGTTTGTCAGATATTTTAAAAAGTTATAAAATCATTGTTGTAAATTTGCACTCCTTTTAAAAGCCATCACTAAATTATCAGTAAAATCTCCATATCCAAAACAGATTTTGAAAGACAATGACATTGTACTTTCTACTTATGGGGTGGCAGAATAATCATATATTTCCCTATTACTCTCCCTGAATAAAGCAAAAAATTCTGTATATCACCTATGAAACAAGTACAAGTAGACTCTGAAAAGTGAAGAGAAGAGGGAGAACATTTAAAGAAGACTTAGGCCCCAGGAAACAGCATAGTAATGAGTTCTCTCGATCTTCTTGTTGCTTTATAAATCTTATACTAGATATTGGAGAAGTAGGCAGTCTGGCTCAGAGAAGTCTCTAAAAAATTAACTGGGACATAAAAAAGAAAAACACCAATAAAAACAACAAGAAACTAAAAGGAGAGGAGTTTCATTTCTATCACTATATTAAATTATTTAAAGTGTATAGTTTTTAAAATCTAATTATGAGTCATACAAAAATATTAGAAAAGTATGGTCCCCCAAAACTGGAAAACTGGAAAAAAAGACTTGTTATAATTAAGGATAATCATTTTACTTGAAGTCATATACCAAGATATATTATTATATCCTAAGCAAAAAATAAAACTCAAGATTTATCATTTAGAGAAATGTTCAATCCCATGGGAGCAAATGAGAAATTAATTTTAAAAAGAGATAATATGAAATACTACAAAGACATTGAAACTAACAAACAATTCCAAATAATCCCTGGTCAAAGAAGATGTCTCAAGGGAAATGAAAAAAATATGCTGAATTTCAGTATAATAAAAACAGCATATTCAAATTTCAGTGGTCTGGCTCAAGTAATTCTGAGAAGAAAATTTATTACACTAAATGCTTACATTAGAAAAAGAAGAAAATTCTCAATCAGTAACCTGAGTTCCCATCTCAAGAGGTTGGTAAAAGGAGAACAAATGAACAAAACACACTGAAAAAAAGAATCAATAGAAGAGGACTCAAGATGGCAGAGTAGAGAAGGTCACTTTCCTGGCTGCTCTGTGGTGTGAAACCAAGAAACAGATAGGCAGCTTCTCAGGAAGCTGGGTGAACAAAAAACGCTGGGGTGGTAGGGGGGTGGGACTTTATTGGAATTTGATACTGGACATTCAAAGCAAATTGGGGACTCAGGATGTTGAATATAATAAAGTAAGGGCCACAGCTGCTACTGCACCTGGAGACACCAGCCAGAGAGATCCTTCTGCAAGCAATGTGAAGGGATAAGGGAATTAAAGGAACCCCATTTTAGGAGGCCTGAGGTGTGTCTATACTCAGAGTTTAGAGATCAAAGACACTGCCTGACTAAACTGAAAGGCATGCTGCACAATATCCTTGTGTAGGAAAGAAATAATTTCTCCCAGCTGCATGTGGAGCACAGAGGAATGAACGATTTTGCAGTTGCAGCATGGGGGCCTGCAGCTGGAGGAGCCAATTCCTGGCAAACTGAAGTTTGGCCCCAAATATACGCCTGGTAAGCACACATTGCATGACATAGTGTCCTAAGTGACTAGGAGAAAATCAAATGTGGAGAGAGGTTTACACAGGGGAATATTGGTCATGGAAGTCCACCTGACTCTATCCTTTCCCCACCAGTCTGGCTGCTTCCAGGACTGGCTAAGAGAGGGAATATTGGTCATGGAAGCCCACCTGACTCTATCCTTTCCCCACCAGTCTAACTGCTTCCAGGACCTGTCTCTCTAGGGGAGGTTCCTAGGGCAATCTTCTAATGTAGAAGGGCAATTGCTGGACCCTGGAAGTTCACTGATGTAAAATTTCCAGACCAATTGGCATTCAGCAAAAAACCTGGAGCCTATCTAAGCCTAACCACACCTCCAGGAGTTCTGCCAACTGGATTACCTTTCTCACACTAGCAATCTACTTGAGTGGAACATCACACTCCAAATGAAATCACCTAACAGTGCTAAGAAAAGAAGCTGAGAACATCTTGAACTCTAATAGAAACAATTCTTTAACTTTTAATTAAGATCTTTTTTCAGTTTTTTTCTTTTTTCTTTTCTGTGTTTAATTGTGATCTTAATGGTTCAGGGACATTTATACATGTTCATATTTGTATTTTTTCTCATTTCTAGCATTTTTGAAGACAGTTATTTTTCATGGATCAGTTTTTTAAGGACAAGGGTGTTTGATTGTTGTATTTCACTTTTGTTTTGTATTGTTTTATTTTTAATTTTATTTTTAATTTTTAGAATTTTTGCTTTATATATATTTTATTCTTTCACCTGTTGCTCCTTCTCTCTTTTCTTCCTCTAGCAATCTCTATTGATCTCTTTTTCATTCTTCCTTTATTTTTTACTTCTATTTTCTCTTCTCCTCCCTCATAATCTTCACATCATATATCACTTCTCTTCTCTTTCTGTCCACCATTTAAAATCATAAAGCATTTTGAAAACTTACTCTTTTTATTGTAGGCAATAACTGATCGATCAATCATTTCTGTTTATTGTAACAATTAACATTATAGATGTCATAGCAGGAAATATTTGGTTTAAGGCTGTATTGGTTTGCATTGGTTGTTATTATTTGTCTCCTCCTACACAGTGAGGTACTGGAAACCTTCAGGGACACTAAAAGTCTACAGAGCAGAAACTCTACTGTCTCATATCCATACTGTTAGATGGGTAGACACACAAACAAAATGAAAAAGCCAAGGGAAAAAATCACCCCAAACAAACCAAGATACTCCAATAACAGAATCCATCAACACCAGAATGGAAGAAATGTCAGAGAAGTAGTTGAGAATTTATATAGTTAAATTTATCTTCAAGGTAAAGAAAAATCTAAGGAATGAAATTTGAGAGAAAATACAGGAAGTGTAAGATTACTTCAATAAGGAGATAGGGATTACAAAAATGTTAAGCATAAATCTTCAAAATGAAGGAATCAATAAAACGAATTAAAAATTCAATGGAAAGAATCACAATCACACTAGATCACCTGGAAGATAGATACCAAGGCAAAGAAGAAAAAATATATAATTTTGAAAGTAAAGTTGTCTGTGGAGAAAAGATGTTAAGAGAACATGAACAGAACTTCCAAGAAATATGGGATAATCTGAAAAGCTTCAATCTAATATTTTTCAGGATAAATGAAGGCACAGAGACAGAAATCAAAGGAATGCATAATCTTTTCAATGAAATGATATCAGAAAATTTCCCAAACCTAAATAATGAAATGGAAAATCAAATACAAGCAGCTTATAGGACCCAAAGTATACAAAATTACAACAAACCCACATCAAGTCACATTATTATGAACAGGCTTAACATACAGAATAAAGATAAAATTTTAAAAGCTGCAAGAAGAAAATGATAGGTAACATGTAGAGGTAAACCAATCTGGATCTCAGCTGATTTCTCAACCCAGACCCTCAAAGCTAGGAGGTCCTGGAGTAATATACAGTAATTTCTGAAAGAAAATGCATGCCAACCAAGAATTCTATATCACACTAATATTAAACTCAAGCAAAACATTACAAAAAAATACAAGTAAATATCCTTCCATTAATGTAGACTCAAAATTTTTAAGAAAGTATCACACATAGAATTCAACAATATTTAAAAATAACTATATATCATGAACAAGTGGGGTTTACTTTTGTGCATATAATATTTTAAATTTAGTTGATATTATCCACTATGTTAACAAGCCATGGAAAGTAATTATATGACTTTATTACCTAATCATAAGAGGTGCTTAACAAAATACAGTATTTATTCATGGAAAACTCAAAAAATAAGACAAGTGACACTCTTCAATTTGATAAAGACAATTTATTAAAAAAGAATCTAGCCAAGCATGGTGGTACATGCCTGTGATCCCAGGTACACAGGAGACTGAAGCAATAAGATCACAAGTTCAAGGACCAACCTCATCAACAAAGGGAGATCCTGTCTCAAACTAAAAAGGGATAGGATATAGTTCAGTGGTAGAGTGCTTGCCTACTATTATCAATATCTTGCGTTTAATCTCAGTACTGACCAACAGCAAAAAACAAAAACAAAAACAAAAAAATACCTATAGGAAACATAATAAACAATGATAAAAGGTGGAATGGTTTACCCCTAACATCAGAAATAAGGCAAGAATGTTTTCCTCATCACTCTTAGCATATCACTGCAAGTTCATATCAGTACAATACTGAAGGAAAGGTAATAAAATGCACTCAGTTTGGAAAGAAAGAATAAAACTACCTATACTTATGGTAGTCTATATAGAAAATACACCCAACTAAATTGTTCTATTTTGTGCATTATGAATATATTACAATATATCCCACTATCATGTATAATTTTATAATACATCAATAAAAAATGAGATGAGAAAGAAAAAAGGGAAAATAATATCCCAAGTATTTAACATACTCAATCTAATAACCAATAAGAAAATTCAGTAAAGTTGAAAAATACAATACAAAGAAAATTTAAAAAAGTATTTATATTAGCAATGAATATATGGACACCAAAATGAAAACATACAGTATTATTTATGACAGAATTTACAGTTGCAAATTTATGAATTACTTAGCGTAAGTGTAACAAAATACTTTAAGCATTTGCATGCTGAAACTCCACGAAACTGATAACAAAATTCAAGTATCAAATCAGAAAACCATATCATGCTTATTCATGCAAAAACAACATAGCACAGAGGTCACTTGTCCCTTAAATATGAAACAGGATTAATGAAACTCCTACCAAAATCTTAGGCAGATTTTATGTGATTATAGATAAAACTAACACTTATATGATAAGGCATAGGGACTAAAATAGGTGAAATAGTTTTGAGAAAGCATAATAATGGAGGAGCGATAAGTCTACCTGATATTAAGGCACTAAAGAGTTATAGTAATGGAGACTGCAATGGAAAAATAGACCCAGATAACATAAAGAACCCAGAAGAGACCCTTCACACACACACACACACACACACACACACACACACACACACTAATTCTGGCAAATATTCAAAGGCAATTTAGCAAAGGAAAGATAAGCATTTTTATATGGTGCCAGTATAACTGAACCTCCACAGGCCAAAAGATGAGTCTTAGCACAATACTGACTCTTTATACAAAAATTGACTCAAAATGAATTTGAGACTTAAATGTAAAATATAAAACTATGAAAGTATTAGGGGAAAATAGGAGAACTCATTAGACCCCAGGGCAAGGTTATGAGGTCTTACACATCATACTAAGAGCATGATCTATGAAAGGGAAAATGAACAAAATGAATACCATCAAAATTAAAATGCTTGCACTGTGATGAATCTTGCTATGAATATAGGAAAACAAACTAAAGATTGAAAAAAATTGCAAATATGTATCTGTAGAATACATACAGAACTGTCAAAACTCAACAATGAAAAAAGCAAAAATAAAATACAACACAATGAAACAAAAAGTATTTTAATTTAAAAATGGGCAAAAGACCTGAAGAGAAATCTCACTAAGTTTATGTGCAGATAGCAATAAGCACATGAAATATGTTTCTCAACATTAACCATTAGGGAAATTAGAATTAAAATCACCATGAGATACCCACCCTTACTAACATCAGAAAGGCTAAAATAAGACATTGTGACAACAAAATCTAGCAAGAAGATCCATGCAATTGGCTTATTCACATATTCTTGTCAGAAAGATCAAATTGTAGAACTCTTCTGGAAAACTGTTTGGCAATGTCTTATATTGCCTGTCCAACTATAGTTAGAACTACTGAACAACATCAGCAATTACATTCTTGGTCCTTCCTACCAGAGAAATTAAATTATTTTCACTCCATCTGTACTTACATGTTTAACAGCAGCCTAACCCATAAGACTCCAAAGAGCCTAAATGTATTTAATGGGTGAATGACTAAAAAAGTGAAACTATTTGCACCAGGAATGCCAGCTAGAAATAAAAATCAATGAAATATTGATAATTGCAATAATCTAAAAGAGTAGAAAGTTATGTTGAGTGGGAAAAAGACAATCTCAAGAGTTTAAATACTCAATAATCTATTTTGAATACACTTTTGAAATGAAAGAAATTTCAAAAAGAGAGCAAATCAGTGTTTACCAGGAGCTATGAAGAGGGTGAGAAGAGAAGCATGTATTGCTATTAAAGGGGAACCTCAGGAATTTGTGGTGATAGAACACTCTGCATTTGCACATTACCCATGCCAATATCCTGACATTAATATCGCAATATGGTTTTGTAAGGTATTATCATTGGGGAAACTGGCTAAGGGGTACAGATAACCTCTGTTTTTTGAACAACCTATATATGAGTGTATAATTATCAAAATGATTAATTAAAAATGTGAATGGCATTAAAAACTCATTTTGTACTTGAAGAAAATACAGTGCATTGAGGAACGCATCCAAGTAATAACTAGGTGTTCCATTTACTACTGACTCAGTATTTTAGGCATCCCATTACTGTAAAGGCATTAGACACTGATAATTAGCGAAATCAATCATAATTAATCCCTTCAGTGTTCATACACTCATAGTATATATTTCCTGAGGAGTTTCAGTCTAATTTGACATTAATGGAGATGGAAAATAGGAAAATGATTTTGAATTTATAGAATAATGTACACCAATTCTACATAATAAGGTTTTTTTGTCATTGAGAGGTACTTGTGGCTTTATAAAGCAAGACTGGGAAACTCTAACGGTTCATCAGGATCGATTCATCAGCATGATGGATTTTATATGAATTGCATAGATATAGGAAAAATAAGAATTTTTTACCATCTTGACCCTTCTAATTGTAGGCTGTGGTTTGGTTATATTTCATGAGCATTTACAATGGGTACCAATAATGCTGATGTATCTGTAAGTTTCACTGAGTGGAATGAATAGATCTGAAGTGTTCGATTGGATCAGTTTGACACATGCATACTCCTACAACACATATTCCTATGACACACTTAAATCACTGCACAGTGTTTCCTCACGATCCCACTCTCAAAAACAACCATGATGTTGCTTTGATGAATACACTACTTCCCATGTGCAGTGTATGTTCAAACTTCTAAAGCACAATTTTTAATTAGGTTACTTGTGAGTTGTAGGGTTCTTTGTACTTAATGAATATGAGCTATTGATCAGAAATAACTAGCTCTGCCTATATATAAGTGATGCTCTACAGCATGTGCTCTTTGTGTTTGGTTTCTTTTGCTTAGCATAACTATCTTTAGAGTCATTTATGATACATCACATATGAATAATTTGTTCATTCCTTTTTATTGTGAGCAATATCAGTAATAGATATGCCCTGGTCTATTCATTTAATCAAAAGTTGAAGGACATGGTATGTGAGTTGCTTCAAGTTTTTGTTTTCACAAATAAAGCTATTATGAACATTTGTATCCAAGTCTTTTATGGTCATAATCTTACCATGTACCTTTGTCAATCACCTAGAAATGAAATCATGAGGTCATATGTCATGTGTATCTTTATCTTTCTTCAGAAATGCAAAGTCAGATATTTGTTTATTTCAGATAAGGAGGTAAATATGTTACCTACCACTCCACTTTTGCTGGATGTAAATATCTTATGATAAATCAACACTTGTTCATCTTTACACAAGGAATGCACTGTCATCAGTGTTTTTAATATACAGTGAATTCTCAAATAGGAAGACTTTTGTTTTTCTTGACTCTTTTGGCTATGTTAGTTCCTTTGCATTTCCATATGAATCATAGTGTCATCTTCTGTATTTTTTTTAAATGTTTTGCTTGAATCTTTACTAAGGTTGCATTAATTTTGTAGACAAATGTGGGGATAATTAGAATCTTAACCATATTGAATCTTCCAATATAAAATATCCTCAAGTTACCATTTACTCAAGTTAATTTATCTCACCAAATTATGTATTTTTAATGTAGATTATTTGCATATATTTTTATTAAATTTGTTTCCAAGTATTTTGTGCTTTGGTGCTACTGAAAAACACATCCTTTCCTTAATTTTCCATTTGATGCTTTCTGGCATATAAATGCAGATATTTAAATATAAGATATTTAACTAAACCCTGTGACTGCTAAAATCACTTATTAGTTTCAGTTGCTTTTTTTGTGGCCCCTTCAGGCTTTGCTCTGGAATTCTTCGTTGTTAGTAAAGACAATTGCACTGGCTAATTGCACTGGCTAATCCTTACAATGAACAACCTCTGTGGCAATTTGTCCAAAATAGTCAGAAATTACTTAATGACTGTAAGCGCCTTCACTTTGTCCCCAGTTCCATCTCATGACTGATTAAACAAAGCCAAATGCACTACCCAAACCAAACACATAAGACCATCTTAGTGGGACAGCAACTTGTAAATGTATGAAGTCTTTCATTGTTTCCCTCTAAATTCTTGCCATTAGATTTCTTGCCTTTGAGTCTCTCCTTAATGAATGTCATGTAGCTAATTCCCTATTATGGCAAGCTCTAAATAAATAGCTTCAATTCATTCTCATTGGGTGGCTTGTCTTTAATTATTTCAATATTACAATTATATTCTTATATATTTGAAGCAAACAATATGAATATGAAATTAATAAAACAATTACATTCACCATAGCACCAAAAAAGAATAAGATACTAAGGAAAAATTTACCAAAAGTGACATAGTACTTCTACACTGAAAACTGCAAAACATTACTGATACAACACAGAGAATATAAATAAATGCAGAGGTATATTCTCTATGTCAATTTGAGAAATCAACATTGTATGATGCAGGATTGATTTTCAGAATGCTAGGAAGAATAGGTGTATATCTGAACATACTACACTGTTGAGTTTGAAGACAGAGTGTAGGAATCGTTAGAAACTAAAAAAGAAAAGGAAATGTGCCCTCTCTAAGGTCATCCAGAAAGGAATTCAGTGCTGCTAGCATCTTGATTAGGGATTAGAAAGATATTTGGCTTAAGGCTAGAACTGTAAGAAAATTAATTTGTTTGAAAGCTACATAATTTTGGGTAGGGATGTAGTTCAGTGGTAGAGTATTGCCTAACATGTGCAAGGCCCTGGGTTCAATCACCAGCATTGTAGAATGAAAAAAAAATTAAAAAGCAAGTAAATAACAGTTATTAAGTTTGTGTTAATTTATTAAAATAGCAATAGTAAACTAATTCACAAATACATAACTGCATTTCATAACACAAAACAACCAGAGGAAAGGAAATAACAATTAATAGAATGAAAATTAATAATATAGAGAATACAACATGAGAGAAAAAATCAATAAAATCAAAAGGTGCTAATTTTAAAAAAATAACAAAATTTTTTGACCTCCAGCTAACTAACCAAGGAAAAGAAGAGGAATTGAAGTACAAACATCAGTAATGGAAGAAGTGATATGTGTCCTAACTTTATGGAATTAGAACTTTATGAAGAAATGCTATGAAAATTGTGTATCAAAATTAGATAAAGTAGATTAAATGGACAGGTTTAAAAAGACAAAAAGTATCTTACATTACTCAAGAAGAAATATATAACAGAAATAGGTCTATGTCAATAAAAGAAATGCAGTAGGTAATTCAAAAATTTTCCACAAAACCCCCAGCACAAATGAATTCACTGATGAATTCTAAAATGCAGTTAAGAATTAACACTAATATTTTACAACTTACTCTGAAAACTAGAAGGGGAATTTTTCCCAACTTATTCAACAAGAATATTGTTACTGTGGCAGTACACCCAGGTGGGGATATTACAGACAAAAATGAAAACAATAGACCAATATCTCCTACAAATATATATTGGGAAATCGTCAGAGAAATCCTGATGAACAAAATACAGCAACAGCTGAAAAAAAGATTATAATCATAAGCAAGTAGGATTTAATGCAATGATGCAAGGTTGGTTTAATATCCAAAAATTCATCAGCGTAATGCATCTTTTTAAAAAAAACAAGAACAAATGTCACATGATTGCTTAACAAGATAAGAAAATATGTTTGGCAAAAGCCAATAATGATTAAAAACTTGATTTGATGAAAGGATCTTTGAAATCCTCAGCCAAATTCATACTTAACGATGAAAGACTAAGAGTTTTATCTCCGATTCCACAAAGAAGAAAAATATGTCCATTCCAGCCACTTACACTCAGCTTTGTAGTGGAGGTTGTAGCTTAGGCAGTGAAGCAAGAAAAAGAAATTTAAGGTAAGCATTTATGAAAGGAAGGAGTAAATTATCTCCATTTGCAGATTACAGGATCATATAGGTAGGAAATACTAAGGAATGGACAAAAAATAGCATGAATAAATGAATTCTGTGAAGTTGTGAGGTAAAAGATGAATATACAAATTTGAATTTTGAATTTTATTTCTATACACCAGCAATGAATAATACATAATTGGAATGCTAAAATTCCATTTAAAGCAGCATTAAAAAGAATAAAATAGTGAGGAACTTTTTTGCCAGAAGATGTACGTGATTTGTGTTCAATTTAAACTGAAAGATAGTGATCACAGTAATGAAAGAATACTTAGAATATTTAAATAAATAGAAGACATTACATGCTCATGGGTCAGAAATCTTAGCACTATTAATATGACAGTACCCCTCAGAATGATCAACAAATTTGATGTAGTACTTATCATAACCCAGATACATTTTTTCCCCAAATGGACAGGCTGATAATTTAATTTAATGGGAATTCAAAGGGTCTACTATAGAAAAAGCAATTTTGAAAAATAAAAACAAGTTGGAGGATTCATCTTTTCTGATATTGAAACTTGTCCCAAAACTGGAGTAATCAATAGACAGTACTTACTGCAAATGAAGACAGATATATTAATAGATAAAACATGCAAAAGTTCACAAATACAGTCTTGCTTTTACAGTTAATTGCTTTTGACAAAGGTGCTGAGATAATTTCTTTTTTTCAAAAGTGGTGTGAGAACTACTGAATGTCCACGTGGAAAAAAATCATATTGGATATCTTTCTGACACCATCAACAATAACTTACTCAGACTTGTCCATAGGTAGAAATATAATAGTTAAAAGTGTAGAACTCTTAGAAGAAAATGCAAGAGTTAATCTTTGTGCACTAAAGTAACAATTTCTTTGCTACAACACTAAAAACACAATGGAAAAATAAAAGAAATTAGACTGCTTTAATTTCCTTCTTCTCAAATATCCAAGTTAATCCCTAACAGTTTCCTATTTTCACAAAATTTAGGATGAAATTCAGCTAAGCCTTTTGCTACTCTATGACCAAGAGCCTTTTTCTGCACTTTCAAGGGGCATGTTCCTCGCTTCCTTCTGATCCCTCACTAGCAGCAACTTCTATGTCTATATCTCTACCGTCTAGGCTGCTTAAGACAGTTGAGGCATTTACAAGATAACATAGCTTTCTCCATGCCCTCATTGCCTTGACATCCTCACTAGCAGAGCCACTGACACCAGTTTCCATGAGAGTCTGTTCAAGGCCAGGTGTCACACTTCTGAAAATTCTCCCTCCACATTCTTACTCCAATTCCAAAGTCACTTTTTAGTTATATATATTTGTTACAGCCATACCACTTCTCGCATGAAGATCTGTATTTGTTTTCCACTGCTTCAGTAAAAATTTACTATAAACTTAGGAGCATACAAAACTTAAACAATTTATATTTTACTATATATAATATAGTAATACCATAATTTGTACTATAGCGTAGTACAAATAGTACATAGTACATAGCATTTGTGCTATGCTATAGTACAAATAACTATACTTGAATACAATTACTATAATTGAACACATTTGTATTTTACTATATATAATATGAAGACCAGAAGTCTCATTGGTCTAATCAAGGCACATGCAGGACTGTGTTTCTTTTACACGCTCTAGGCAGAAACTAGTATTTGTCCTTTTTGCTGTCTAAAGGCCTTACATTGCCTGGCTTAGGGCCCCCTCTTCCATCCTCAAACTGGGGCACATAACATGTGTTCTTTCAAACATCTGGTTCTATCATCACATCATCTTCTCTGATGGAAAAATCTCTGTATTTTAAGATATTTAACTTGATCACACCTGAAATATCCCATTTGCCCTGTAAGTAAAGGCAGTACAGTTCTCATGGATGAGAAATTGTTCACCTTTGGGAAGCCATTATTCAGCTTAATGATCAAGATTCAAAAGGTTTCCACTTCAAGTGACAACATCAATGAAGTAAAAATCAACAGAGTAAAAGAAACTGTAAGTCATGTATGTGATAAAGGGCTTGTTTCTGGAATATATCAAAAAACTCTTATAGCTATATAATAAAAAATAAGTAACCAATCAAAAATGGACAAGGGATTGGAATAAATATCTCTACAAAGAATGTATACAAGAGACCAACAGTTACATGTAAAGATTCTTAAATCATTACACATTTGGGAAAAGCAAATTAGAACCACAAGGTTGATACCACTTCAAACTCAATAGGATGGCTAGAAGCATAAAGATAATAACAAGTGTTGACAAAGTTCTGAAGATTGGAATATTCACACATTACTGGCAGGAATACAAAATGATTTTTTCCATTTTAAAATAGTTTTTTAGTTCCTCAGAACTTTGAACACAATATTATCATATAAGTCAATTATTCCAATTCTAGGTACATCCAAGAAAGTGAATATGTTAATGCAAAAAACTGTACATAAATGTGTCTAGCAGTTTTATCCACAGTAGTCCAAACTTTGAAAAAAATTTCTATTGACTAGTGAAATAATGAATAATTTTCATTCATACAATGAAATGTTATTTGACTATAAAATGAGTGAGACAAAAGTACTATCGCTGAAATAAAAATATAAGTTGGATACCAGTGAGTAAAATATCTCTCATCCTCAAAACACCAATAAAAAATTTTAAAAAAACAGCTACAGAGTAGAATAAAGAATTTTCAAATTACATGTCTAAAAAGGATTTTTATCCAAAATATATAAAAATATTTTTCAATTCAGTGGTAAGAATTCCAAAACATGATATAATGAACAACATGATATAAATGAACAAAGTATTTCAATAGACACTTCACCAAAGAATACATACAAATGTCTAATTAATACATGACAATATGCTCAATGTCATAAATCATTAGAGAAATTAAAATTAAAACTACAGTATGATACTAGTTTGCTGTTACAAGAAGTGCTATAATCAAATAGACTGACAATACCAGGTGTCAGTGAGTTTATGGAGAAACAGAAATCCTCACACATTGATGCTGGTACTGACACATCAAAAAAAGATTTTTTAAAGTGTATTGAAAAATAAACAAACTTAACATACCAGCAATTCTACTCATGAATTTCTTCATAAAGCAAACCAAAAACATACACTCAGTCAAAGATTTATATGTGAATGTTCATAGTAGCATTATTTATAATATCCACAGACTGGACATAATCCAAATGTCCATCAACTTGTGAATGAGCAAACAAATGGTGGTACCTGGAATTCAGTAATAAAATGGAGTGGAACCCTGATACTTCCACAATGCCTACAAACTTCAGAAACTTTATGATAAAGGGAAAGAACCCAAACACAAAAGCTATACTTCGGATAATTCTAGTTACATGGAATTTCCAGAAATTGTAAATCTATAAAGACACAAAACAGATCAGTGATTACCTGGGCTGAAGCAGAGCAGGATTTGACTACAAACAGGACCCAGGGAAGTTTTGGGGGTGACAGGAAGATTCTAACATTAGTTTTTAATGATGGTTGTCCACAATATAAATGTACATATATTCAGCAATTTTATCCTTAAAATGGATAATCTTCATAGTATGTAAACTGTATAACAATTAAAAAACTCATATCACGTGAAAAATGGAATTCATCATCATATTTATAAACAGTTTTCTTCATAAACATTACTGTCAGATTCTTAAAAATTCCTTAGTTAAGAGATAATAAACAAAACTCTTGGATCTGTATGGAAACATGAGTCTAAATTATAAAGTTCATGCAAATGAAAGAAAATATTGTAATATGGATACCTGTACACACACACACACACACACACACACACACACTTAAACACACACACATGTTCCCATATGTATATCTCACTGGAGGCACCAATATGGATGTATTTACCTAGGGATGATTGCGGTGCCTAGTGTATGTCTTCCTTACCCATTGTCTAAGAATTATGTTCATTTACTATATTATCAGCTAAATATTCTCAAATAGTTACTTAACCTAGCTAGCTGAGAAATTTCTCATTTTCTTAACTCATCCTCAAATTCTGGCTGTATTACAATATGGAATTTAGAAAATATGTTGAAGAATTTTCTTTCTTTCTTTTTTTATTCTCACCAGTTAATAAAATAGCAAGCTGTTAGACTTTATCTAAATGCTGAGTAGCCACTCCAGGATAACATTTTATTTTATTTTATTTTATTTTGTTTTGTTTTATTTTATTTTATTTTATTTTATTTTATTTTATTTATTTTATTTTGTTTTTTTGGAACTGGGGATTGAACCCAGGGGCACTTACCCACTGAGCCACATCCCCAGCCCTATTTTGTATTTTATTTAGTGACTGAGTTGCTTAGGGCCTCACTAAGTTGCTGAGCTGGCTTTGAACTTGCGATCCTCCTGCCTCAGCCTCCCAAGTGCTGGGATTGCAGGCATGCGCCACCACGCCCAGCTCCAGGACAACATTTTAAAGTGATTTTTTGACATTTGAAATAATATTAAGTTTATCATATTTTACTAGAGCTAAGAAGGTTAGAAGATATATGTTTTTTTATGTACAACTAAGAAAAAATGCCCCCAATTAAATTGTGACATATCTTTAACCATGGGATGATTAAAATATGCATCCGTGATGATATCTTCATTTATTTTGCTTGCACCACACCCCAAAATTTTTTATTGCCAATTTTCATAATGGACACAATTTAGGGTTGGGAATGGTGGTTGGTATTGTGTTCAAATGCATCTGATTAATACCAGTTTTACATTAATAAAATAAAAAGTTTATATGCTAACATTTTTGCAATGGGAAGGACCATCTTAATGTACAGTTTCTTTAAGAGAAAATTGTCTTTCTATTACATCTACCCTTCAATCATTTTAATAATATAAGAACAGGATTTTTAATATGGTACATAAGTAATCCATTCAGTTGGGTATATTCAATTGCTATTGGTGATGAAAGAATTATTTAATTAATATTACCTCTGCTTCATGTATTACTAGAAGGGATTCCTACCACACTGGCTGTTGATGGTAATTTATTAACCAAGTCCATGGAACTGATCAGCTAAGCATACTTTTCCCAATTAAAATAAATTAAGTAACTGAACCTGGAAGGGTATACTTATAGAATTAAAAATTTTGACCTTATGTAGAGAATTTTGGTTACAAAATTCATGGTCAGATAAAAAATCTTGTTTACTGCGGAGTAGTTGCTTTGTATAAGAATCATCTCTGAATCGTGGGAATTTCTTCCTCCTCCATCTCCTTTTCTTTACCTTCTTCCTCTCTCACTTTCATTCATCCCCTCTCACTTTCATTCATCCCCCCCCACTTTGCTAATTCACTCCACCTTCTTTTTCTTCCCTTTCTTTTATTCTGCAGAAATAAATAATTGTTAATCTCCCTTGATACTTGTTTTGGAATTTCTTAAAATAATTATTTCATTGTGAGAGCTATTGTATTGATTCTTTAGAGAACAGGAAAGGTAACGTCATAGCTGAATTTCTTAAAATGATTGTTATAAAAAGTTTTACTTTTCTTCAAAATTTATGGTGGGATTTATTCATTTAACTCAGAAATAAGAATTATTGATTTTTTAATTGTACATTCAAATAGATTTTGTGTCATTGTGACTGTTGCTATGGGGAAGAGAAAAAAATTAACTTTGCTTTCTTGGGCATTTACCAGATAGAGAGAACTTGGTAAGATTTACATATTGAAAATATGCCAATGAAATTTCTATTTTGATTTACTGAGGGATTCATTGTTCCTTAAGAATACTTAGCTAGAGTTAGCCTTTTCATTATATATAGCCTGAAAATATTTTGCTAGGTGATTTTGCACATGTGAAGAGCTCAAACCAAACATTGCAGGACATAAAAACAAGTCATATATCATATACTTGTCCTGCAGTCCTCAGAGCCTGCTTGTCACTCAACTCTTCTGATGCTCATAGGAAAATGTGATCCAGGCTGCCATGTATACTTTCATCTGAAGAATGTCCAGCCATTTTTCTAAAGGCAGGGCGATCTCTTCAAATGAACTTACCTATAATTTACTCCCTGGTGCAAGGTTAAATGTTCCTCTGTCCTTGGCATCTTTGCTTAAATGTTCAAAGCCCTTCTATGTCAACTCTGGCTTTTCTCTTGCCTAAAAGAAGAGAACATGACAGAATATTTTTTTTTCCTTTGGAGATAGCTCATCATCCAGACATTTTTGAGGAGCAATGGAAGCCTGAAGCAAAAGAAAACTAAACAACAACAACAACAAAACCCACAAATACTTGCAAATGTGAAATTATAATGAAAAGTTATAGTTATTGTATTGATACTTCAGAGAAGGGGGAAAACTAACATATCATAGATAGTGGAAAACATGTCTGTTTGTATGTGTTTGCAATGCAGGTCAGCATGGATGTCCCATTTGAGGACCCCGAGGAAGGGCAACACTGGAGGTCGTGCTCACAGTGCCAAAGTCTTAGCATCACTATTGACTCACTAGAGGAAAGTTTCATAAAAAAATATCACTTGAATAGCAGGGGATAATTATAATTTTAGCTTTTGTCATTAAAATGAGTTTAGATTTATCAATCACTGAGATTTCCATTAACAGATGACTTCTCATAATTTAAAAATTATTTTTACATATACATTTGGTTTGAGTCTCTGTTTTTCAAGTACAATGGTGTAAAAAACTGTTCTGTGAATTAGTAGATGCACTGAGAAAGATAATATAGCTATTAAGCCACAAGTAGAAATATTACAGAGTTTGATACCTTGAGGATTACAACTTGGCTTGATTTCTAGATAAAAGAAGCAAGAAACATTTTTATGAAAATTCCAACGTGTCTCACTATTTGTGAGACCTTGTAAAAAAGCCTTATGCTTAGCAGTTCAAATTCTTCATCAATAAAATGGGAATGACATAATCTTCATATTTTATATAAAAATCTCATAAAGCTAAAATGGAAATATCTGTTAAATAATAATCTCTGAAAGTTTAATCATGTACAGTGATGATAAAATACTAAAAGTAATAATAACATTAATAACAATCAAGGGAGAATTAAAATGTATTGCATATACCATATAAATTATGTTTATATATATTTGTTTAATTTAATTCTAAATTTGATATCAGATTGAAGGTATTATCAATAACAAATGGAATTAGAAGGTGAACCCAGGTTACTTGGATTAAAAGCTAAAACATTCTTTTAAAAACTATGAAAATCGTTTTCTAAATATTCAATTTTTAAATGTATATGAGACTATAAATGGACAAATTTTTGTATTATTGTTTGTAAAGGATTGAATGTGCTTTCCCCTTTCTGACTGGCCTGATGGAAGGATCAGTGAGTTTGTGACCATCCCAGAACTTCCCTTCCCACATGTGTGGAGACTTCTTGGAGCAGAAAAGAAAGGTGAGGTGTGGGATCTACAGCCTGAGTCCTATAAACACTCCTTCCCCAGGTCCCAGAAGAGCTTCAGAGATAGTGGACTGAGCACATCAAAAGGAAGACTGGACAGGATCATGGAGGAATAGCAGATGATTTTGATTATTGCAAAGAAAGCCCTCTTCAGACAGAGTAGCAACATGCAGCTGGAATACAAAGGCTTGAGCCATGCCTCATGTGTAATATAATTTGATCTCTCTTATTTTTAAAACCTTAAATATTTTCCTCTCAAAAAATACCAATGTTGGTCTTGCTGGAAGTCTACCAGGCAGAGAGACAGTGAGGAAATGAAGGAGCAATGTTTAGATGAGCAAAGAGATAAAAAGAAGAGAGAAGGAAGATTAGAGAATATTTTTTATTTATTTTTTGATGGAGGTAATGTTTTCCCTGATACAAAGAGAAGTTCTTTACCATTATTTTTTGTGTAACATTGATGAATTTCTTTTTGAGTGAATATTGGGCTTGTTCAAACATGACAGAAGCAGGGATTTATATATGGTCCTTCAGAGGCTGTTTGAGGGGCTCCATGTGTCTCTGGACAAGGATGTGTTTTCTGCATGCACTTTTGGTAAATAACCAGCAATTCCACACACTCCATCTCTTTGCCCTGATTAGAGAGAGCTCTTCTTTTAAAATGAAGAATACTCTTTTTAAAAATTTTATTTATTTTTATTTTTACAAGCTGCAGTTTGATTCATTATACGTGATGAAATTAAGGGCAAAGACAGGAGAGAAGGTAGATTTTTTTTAAAAAAAATTTAATAGTTGTCAATTGACCTTTTCTTTTTTTTTAATGTATTTATATGTGGTAATGAGAATTGAACCCAATGCCTCACACACGCTAGGCAAGTGCTCTACGCTGAGCCACAAATCCATCCCAGAAGATTTTTTTTCTTTTTCTTTTTTGGCATGTTATTCATTTGTTTTATTAGCTCATTTTAGTTATACATAATATTGAGGTTCATTTTGACAAAATTATAGAAGCATGGTATATAATTTTCTCTAATTTAGTTTCCAGTACTTCCCTTTTCCTTCCCTCCTCCCTCCTTTAGTTTCCTTCCCTCTAATATACTAGTCTTACTTCCATTTATTTATAGTTTTGTTGTTTTTAACTTAGTGCCTTGAGGATGTACATAAAGGTGAGATTAGAAGGTGGGTTATTTTGTTGTTGTTGTTTGTCTTTTACAGCTCATTACTCATTGGTTCTTCAGGAAACCCGTGAGGAATGAAATTTTTTTTTTTAATATTGGGGATTGAACTCAGGGTCACTCAATCACTGAACCACAACCCCAGCCCTATTTTGTATTTTATTTAGAGACAGGGTCTCACTGAGTTGCTTAGCGCCTTGAAATCTCCATCGTCCTGTTTCAGCCTCCGGAGTCCCTGGGATTAAGGGTGTGAACCACCACGCCTGGCTTGTCTTTTTAATTTCAATATAATTGCCATCAGAAAGAACTATGTAATTCACCCTTTCCTTGTGATTTATATTAAACAGAAAGGCAGGATTCCAGTTAACAGTCTTGTATTCTACATATCATTACTCTCCTCCTTACATTCTGATAGTTCTAGAAAAACTTTATTCATATGCATTGATATGTGGTTATTTAAATTAAATGAATATTTCTTGGTGAAAGCAAAAAACTGCAGGCAGGAGCTAGACAGAAACCAATAATGAGGAGCACACCCACTTCTCTGGGTGCCTTTCTCTTCCTTCCTTGTTCTCTCCTCATGGGCCCCATGTACAGTCAGTTGATAGGTCATTTATCTCAATAGCTTCTATCAAGTTGTTATCAATTTTATTTAATGCCTATTCCATAATTTACTTAAATTTTGATTTTAAATGACCTATATTTTTTCAAATTCTCACAATTTTGTACAGTATAGAAATAACCATTTTGCCAGAACCACATTATTCTGCATTCAGCATTATTCCCTTAGTCAAGATTTTATTAAATGACCTAACTTGGTATGAACATTTTAAGGGCATTTTATTCATACTGACAAATGGTTTTTCAAATGTATTCTATCAATTGATATTCCTGCAACAGTCCCTTACTATAACCTCACCATTGGGGGTACTTTCAGATTATAAAAATATTTTGCTAATTATTTTTTAATGTTTAAACTTAACAGGTAAGTCTGAAAAAAATCTCATTTTCATTTACTATTGGCCAAATGGTTTACCTCCTACATCTTAGCAAAATCTTAGTGTTTTTTTTTAATTACACATTTTATACCTTAGAGATATTGTCACAGTATATTTAAATATTTATTTTCCAGATTCCCTTTGCTTGTAGGCTGATAATTTTTAAGCCTTTGTTTATTTGCATCTAAGTTAAGATCAAACTAAAGAATAAGGTTTAGTAGCATACTTTTAAAATGTAGTAAGAATCTTTACCTTCAACAAAGAGAGGCAAAAATGTTAAATGGAATCAATGGTTAGAAGCATGCAAGTGAATGTTCTAAGTAAAATCCTATGAAACAACACCTTCGAACAAAACACTAGGTTTCTGATCTTGTAATATGTGTATGGGTTGCAGGTTACATTTACCAACAAATAAAGCATGCAGTTTCTATGCTATTATATAATTATACTGCTTTTCCCTTGGTGTCTGAGTGGGGAAACAAAAGTATTCTTTGCCCATGTGGCAATGATTAGGAGTGAAGGGAACGACAGAACAAGCTAAAGTCTCCAGAGTGAAAGAACCATTTCTTTGCCTCCCAAAGCATGTTTCTTCCCTTTATCTGAGCTTGTCATGAGCCATCTCATCACAAGCTCAGCTGTCAGGGAAAGGCAGCTACGTGGTGAACCATGTTAAGTAAGGCACCTTTCCACACCATGGTCATTTGGATTCCAGCACATTTACTTTGTCTGGGAACCTGATCAGGGCAGAAACAAAGCCTGGTGTTCCAAAGAACAGACTCCCAAGAACATCAGCACTGTGTCAGAATTAACTCTTTTTAAATTCATTTCTGTAAAAGTGTCAATTAACATAGTAAAAATGGAAAGAGCCACATAATTGCTTATATGAGCTACTTTCATAAAGTGTACAAAAGTGAAAGTAAAAAACTAATCACTTGGTCCTCTTAGAATCATTGGTCCATTTAGAAAATATCCATCAAAATGTATTGTGTTTCATGAAGTACTCATGGCTATAAGGATATGAAAACGAGGAGACCACTAGTTCTGATTTCTCCTTTTTCATTAGTGTTAATGACAGATGTAGGAATCTTCAAAAGGTTTTTAAATTCATTTATTTTCTGAATATTCTTTCTTCTTAATACCCAAGATTCTTGCCTTTGCATTAGATATAATTATTTATTTGAAAAATAATCTGAAATTAATGAAGAATTAATTAACTGAATTTTCATCATGCATTTCTTAAAAGAAATGACAAATACTTGCCAAATTTACATTAATAGCACCAATGTCCAATGGGGCCTCTTTGCTTTCTCAGTAACTCATCTCCCACCTCTCTCTGTCTTTGTATCTCCAAGTCCAAACAATGGAATTTTGCATCTATGGCAAAGATGTTCTGATTTTGCCTGTTCAGGAAGAACACTGGACAGCGGGGAGATACATATTCAATGCATTCTAAGTTTCCAGCTTGCTTCTCATTTAGCTTTCTGAGTGCTTCCCAATAGCAGGAATTTGTTAATAGGATTTTCGCCATGCCCTATTTATTTTACATTTTGTAAAAATATGGTGAATAGGCCGCACTCTTTGTTGAGAGTTTGAAAAGAAAAGGAAATGCCAGACTAGACATGGGGTGGATATTGAGCATTGATTATTAGGATGTCTAATTTACTACAAAGTTGATTTTATTAAAAATCTTTTAATTCTTAAGTATTACTATAGGAATGATGTTCCATGAGAAGATAACTAAGTAGATAAATAATACAATTTTTGTTTCCAAAGCTTAATTGATTTGTGCCATGAATAAACAGCATTGAAACTATTGATTTAAAAAAAAAAAAAGCCTTTTAAAGCAAATCCAACCTACTGTGGTGAAGGAATTAGTCTAGCACCTACTTCTAGCACCCACGTCCCCTGCAGGTTCCTTGCAGCATGGCAGTGTTCCAAGAGAAGAGTCCTAAAAGAGCAAGGCAGAGTGCATGGAGTTCAGGACACAGTCTCAGAAGTCACACATGCTGATCAGTTGGTACAGGCAAAAACAGGTTTAAGAGAAGAAGAGTAGACTCTTCTCCTCAACAGGGGAGAGGCAAGCTTCTAGGCGTACTTATGGGATTGGAGATACTGCTTTGGAAAATACTATGAGTATAATAATTAAATGTATTTTACACTTAGACGAGCTTATGGAAGAAAGTTTCCCAGGTTTTTTACTGGTGGGATCAGCATTTGGAACTGGCACCGTTCTACTACAGCATAGAAGTTGATTCACATCTTCAGGTTTTCTCTCAGGTATTTTTTGCTCATTAAAAAATGATGGGAAGAATGTCTTCTTCAAGTCCTTCTTGGTAGTGGCTTTAGAAACATTGACAATGCATTTTGGCTAGCTGTTAGTGTATGATTGCTAAATGAATAAAGTCTATCTGAGGCCACATGAAAAGTCATCCCTAAGCAATTTCTCCAGCTCAAAAAGAAATTAGTTTCGAGCATGTGTGACATATGGTCATTCAGTGTTCTCTTGGGATGATTTTAAAATTTCTCTCATCAAACAATTACATTTTAACGTTCAACTTAAAATGAAATACGCAGAATTCAAAGAGGGGTTTGCATCATTCATACTGCCACAATGATATTAATGTCGGGAAATGAGGTGTGCCATCAATCTGTATCAGCCAGAGTTCTTAATTGGCAGGCATAGATACTGATTTTGACTGTTCAAACTTTGGAAAGAACCTTGAAAGAACCTCGGGTAACTTACAAAATGCCTGGGAATCTGCATAATCAAACTCTGGATGTTTTAAGAGAGGTTGGAAAACAGTGAGTTGTATAATTTGCAAACACCATGAAAATGGTGTCATAAGGGCACCAATGCCATTTCTGTTGAACGATGGATGTCATTGACAGCATACACTCATCTGTATTGCTAACTTCATCATAACAACAATACAGTCCCTGTTTTAACAGGTCTGGACTCAGACTACTGGGAGATCCATTTTATTTGTTAAGAAGAAGTTGTTAAATTTGGGAGAAGTTGTTAAAGCAAATCTCTAGACTTTTCATACTATTTTGGAGGGGGCATGCTCAGTTTTTTATTCAGATCTTACAATGGAAATTTTTCTAGATAAAGAAGAGATATTCATATTCTGACAGCAAATGAAAACTATATACCCTTTTTTCTTCTGAGCTATTATGCATTATTCAAAAAAGCTTTATCAGGCAGTATGGGCTAAGGTAATGCCACAGTAACAAACACTTCTATCTTTTACCAAAAAGTATCTTTAACCAAAAAATTTATTTTATTCATCAGGTATGTGTGTTTTAAGGCTGGTAAGATATTTGTGCTATATTGTCCTTATTCTGGAAGAGAGGTTGGTGTAGCCTATAGCATTCAGAACATTGTATGATGGCAGAATAAATGTATAAGTTTAATGGTGGAATGAAAGAAAATCAATGAGTTGGGCACTGTATTTTAAAGGCTTCCACACATATCATTTTTCCTCACATTTCCTTAGCTAAACCAAGGCAAACGCTATGTCCAGATAAATGCAACCATACTAAAAACCTGATATATCTGCTTTCTATTCAACAAAATTCAGCTAAATAAATATCCTTCCAGGATGCAGTACACTCCCTCCATCTTCAGAAGGGACAACTTAAAGGCCTTTTGCAGGGATCTGGAAATTCTTGTTGGCTTAAAATGGTTTTTTCAATGGGAGAGTGGATATTGTAAGATAGTTTCATTAGGTGAACTGTGACTCTGGATGTAGGCGTAAGTTAAAAGGCAATATGTCTTCCCCTCAATATCAATACCCAATGGAGTAAAAAGATGATACAACTGCAATAAATCTCTCATTTGGAAAAGGGAAAGGATGGAAACAAAGAAAACACTAAAATTCAACTGGGAGATTATTTTCAGTGCCTTTACTGGGTGTTGATATCACTACAAGGTTACTTCCCTTTTCCATGATGTTCTTTGGACCTTGATTCCATCCTCTGGAATATCTTCCCTTTTACTTGATTGTTTTAAAAGAAGATATTAGGGTGCATGTTGTGTCTGGAGGCTCATTAGCCCACTTAGTTCACTTCTAACTTATGGCTGAGTAAAGTTCAAACTTCTTTTTAGGTTTCGTACATTCATTGTCTTTCCCCTTTTGTTGAATTGACTATTGTGTTAGTCAACTTTTCATTGCTGTGAAATAATATCTGAGAAAATAAACTTAGAGGAGGAAAGATGGAAGTTTCAAAGACTTATTTTGGCTCATAGTTTCAATCTGTAGTTACTTAGCCCCATCACTTTTGGCCTTTGGTGAGACAAAATGTCATGACAGGGAGTGTGTTGTGGACAGAACTAGTCACCTTATGGTGGCTGGGAAGCAAAAAGGGGAGGAGAGAGAGAGAAAGAGAAAGAGGGAGAGAAAGGGAGGGAAGAAAGGATCAGGTACAAAATATGCCCTTCAAGGACTTGTCCCCAATGACCTACTTCCTCCAAGTATGCCCCACTTCCTAAAGTTTATAATACCTTCCACCTGTGCTGCCAGCTGAGGGAATCAAGTCTTCAACACATGAACCACTGGAGGACTTTTCCAGATCCAAACTATAACAAATATATTACTTTGAAACAATTGTAGAGTCATATGCAATTGTAAAAAACAACAATTAGAGATCCTGTGTACCCTTCACCAGTTTTCCCTAATGGTGACATAAGACCATAACTGGAAATTTGACTTTGATATAATCCAAAGCTGTTATTAAGATTTTATAGGCAAGGGTGTGTGTGTATGAGTGTGGGTGCTCTGTTTAGTTCTATGCATTTTATCATATGAATATTATGGAGTATCATCATCAAGTTTAGAACAGGTCCTCTTATTACTAGAATCCCTCTTCTGCCCCTTTGTAACTACAATCCCATCCCTAACCTCGGAGAACCACTAATCCCTATGCCATTTCTATAATTTTGTAATTTTGAGAATACTATATAAATTGAAATATATAGCATGCAACCTTCTGGGATGGGCTCTTGTCACTCACCATGATTCCCTTGGGACACTTTCAAGTTGATGCATGTCTCACTTATTAAATGTATTTCTTTTCATCCAAATTATTATTCCATAATATGGACAAACTACAGTATTTTAACCATCATAATTTGGGTTGCTTCCAATTTGGGGGTATTATAAATACAGCAGTTATGGACCCTCAAATTATTTGTATGAACATGTTTCCATTTCTCCAGGGTCAAAGTCCAAGAGAGTGAGATTAGATCATATGCCAATTAAATATTTGGTTTTATAATAAACTGCAAACCTGTTTCTAATATTTTATTTTCCCACTCGAAATGTATCAGTGATCCACTTTCTCTGCATCACCACAATTTAGTATTCTGTTTCTTTTTATTATAGTAAGTAACTTTTAATCTGCATATCCTCTTTTGTGAAGTGTCTTCTTCATCAATTTTCTAATTTGATTTTTTTAAATCTAACAATTCTTTGTATATTCTAGTGCTAAGCTTGTGCTGAACATGCGGCTTGCACATATATTTTCTTAGTCTAAAACTCATCTTTTTATCCTTTTATCAGAGTAAAAATTTTAATTTTAATGAGGTCTATTTTATCACTATTTTGCTTTTGGATATGTTTTTGGTATCAAATATAAAGATTTATTCTGAAAATTTTTTTCTCCCATGTTTTTTCTTAAAAGCTTTATCATAATATACTTTACCACTGTGTCTTTTAATCTGAGATGGTAGTTTGTTTTTCAGTATAATATGCTCAAAACTTTAGTACTTTTCTTGTCTGTTTAATTTTGTTTAGCATCATACACCTAAATCTATATTAACAGTGTTTTGAGATATAATTCACACATTTGCAGATTTCTTTGAATCTCATGTCTATATTTTCTTTTTCTTCCTCCTTTTTTTTTCCTCCTCTTTCTTTTCTTCAAAGTTTAGTTTTCTTCTTTCCTTCTCCTCCTCCTTTTCTTTCTCCCTCTTTTTGCAATATTTATTGAATAAAATCCCTCAGCTTGTAACTTACAGAATACATGCAATGCTGAATATTTCTCATTTAATAGTCACAACCATCTTATAGAGAAGGAGCTATTTTAATTATTTCTCTTTTTTTAAGATAAAGAATTGGAGACTTGATAGTTTAAAGAACTTACTGTGAACATAAAAGTAGCAAGTGGTTATGGCAGAATAAAAATCCATTCAATCTGACATCAGAGTCCCCTCCACCTGTACTGAATTGGGATGCACACCTATCTATAATAAGACAGATCATATACACACCAGTGTATGCACATCAGTGATATTGATATTATATACATATTTAAATTAATATATTATTATATACCCTTTGATATCAATATATACACTTCAGTGACATTGTTATATAAAGCCTTACTAAACCAAAAATGAACAAAAAGAAACTGATTATAATATATTATCATGCTAGTGGGTTTTCAACTCACTCTTTTCCCTGCTTACTAGGGTTAATTACAGCCCTTACTTATGAGGTTCTAGTGGAGTGATTCTAAAGCAAGGTGCCTGTAAGACTTTCACCTTTCCTGGATGAGTAGCATAATACTCTGTATCATCAGAGCCCGACAACATAAATTGGAACTGAAGTGCTGGGAGCATGAGAAATAGTACAGAGTGACAATATACTGTGTCAGTGCTTGCAATTATAGGCTGTTAATATCTGGATCACTGAACTACTGTAGCAATGATGTATTGGGCCTGGGAGTATTGTGGCTCCATCATGGAAGACAGATCTCTGAAGAAGGGTCCAAGGAGTTTCTGGAGAGAAAGGGGAATTTGACTCAGGACCAGTGGGGTTCTTGGCATATGTGAAGGAAAAGAATTTCCATATGTGCCAGTCAAAGGCATAGATAGATATTTAGGAAAGCAACACATAATCAAGGGACAATTCCTTTAGGGTAAAACAAGGAGAAGGCATTAAGAGAGAATGGGGGCCATCTCCAGAGGGAGAGACAGCAATCCATTGGTGTGGCATATTTATATTTACAGAGGAAAAGTTGCTAGAGACTGGACTAGAGGTGGATCCAGGATGGAGTTCCCAATTTTATACAAGCTTTCTCTGTGCTTGCATATTACCTTCCTGTTACTTTTGCAGATAAGGGCATGGGTCGGGGCATGAGCAAAGGGCTTGTGGCTCAGAAGTTGTAATTTTTCATGGGTGCTTTCTGACTTTCAGTGGTTCATGGGCATTTCCTTTGAGACCCAGTATCTCTGCCTTTCTTCCCAAATTTCTATCTCACTTCTGCTGGCTTCAAGGCCCCCTGTTTCCCCAGACAACTCAGTCCAAGGTCCTGACAGGAAGAGTCCTGGGAGACCAACATGTGGGTAGATGGGTTCCACTGATGCTACAGGACTGTGTCTTGATGTCCTTGAAGCAAGATTTCTGCACCACCTCCAGGAGTCTCTCCAAGTGTTGAGTTGCAAAAACATTCTAAACCCAATTTGGGGGAAATTCCATAGTTTTGTTTAACAACAGAGATATGTCACATGACAGTTCTTGTTTTTTCAGAGGTGCCCACCTATGTGAACCTAGATATTTCGCGTTTAATATTTGTTTTAGAAGGCAGAAGACCATATCTTAAGTTTGTCACTTCACTTTTCTTATTTTAAAGCCAATCTTATAACTATAAGCCTGTGTTTTCTTGCAAATTAAAAATAGAATAAATTATTCAAAAATGATCTCTCATTCCATGGAAAAATGAGAGGGAGAGAAAGGCTAATTTTTTTCTTTTTTTAAAAAATGAAACACTAACACAAAAAACCCATGCCCTAAATCAAAACAAGTTAGTAAACGTACATGGCTGGATCTGCAACCTGAACTTAATGCACGATTCTCCATGTTTCATGAGTACAGTAGAATCTGAAAGATATTATATTTCAGCTTCCTATCAAATTTGCATTCAGCTGTGGCGTGGTTCCCTTTCAGATTCCCTCCTGTGTCCTCCTTAGCATTAGACCATTGGTGCTTCACCATCGAAGGAATGTTACATCTTTTAGGCATTGCTACAGACAAGAAGACATAAATGAGAGTTAATAACCCTCAAATGTGCCTATTTCCCTTTCCTATAAATTAAAGCATGCTTTCCTACTGAATTTTGCAAGAAGGAAAACAGACTCCCTCCTGCTGATGTGAGGAAGCGGTGCTAAATCTCCCTCAAGATTCACTTTGGCTTCTTACAGCTGTATGTTAGTACCTTTTTATATGCAATTTTACTTCATTTAGTCTTTAAGGTTGTGCCTGAGGTTAGTTTAAAAGGTTAGTTAAATGTTAATGGATGTTAATGCTGCAATTAAATTGTTAAATCAATTGAAAACTGTGGCTCCATCTCTATCTGCGTTAGTGCCGGCCTGAGCTGCATTGGCGTATAAATTAAAAGCTGTAAATCTAGTGAAGTCTAATTAGAGACCAAATTTCTCATTTATCTTATTTTCACAGGACTGTAAGCACTGATAGATAATCAACGAAGGGCTAAAACTTTTTAACATTAAAAAACTATTTTATCTATTTCAGGATTCAGGTGACTGATTATAATTCAGATCCAATTACTGTAAAAGGTCATATGTGAAATGAAGTTCTTTCAGACACTCCAAGTTTTATTTTAGAAGTTTGCATACAACCCACTACCATCCCTATCCCCAAAAGCAAATATAAATAGATTATTCAAGGCCGACTTTAATGGCATCTTAGAGTAACCTTGGCGCTAAACAGTGTCTTTAATAGACAACTACATTAACCGAAAGGAGGAAAAACGGATTTGGATGCTTTGTGGGAAATTCTTCAGGGAGTAAAATTAAGCTTTCATGGGTGTCTAAGGTGACAACTGTTCATTCTTATTTCAAATTGGCTGTTGCCATCTTACTTTACCCAATGTCTGAGAACATGTGCATATAAAGAGTTGAAATGAAAGGATTTGTCAAGCTTAATCCTTCTCAGTTCACCATTGCAGAACCATCCTGCTGAAATTATTCTCTGTCTGTGTGACACAATATAGGTTCTACAATATTTGATGATAATACTTCTTAGAAAATTCATTTTCCCTGTTTTTCAAATTCTGGCAGAAAATGATGTGCCAACTATAGCTTTTGATATTATACAAATAGTATTTTACAAATTAAGACAAAATTTCTTAATTTGCACCTACTCAGCAAAATCAAAATTGCCTAAAAGGTAGGAACATGCAAAGATTCTGGTTTGCGAAGCTATTCCTTTGGTGTTACTATGTTAAAGATCTTATGAAAAGCGATGTGTTTTTTTTTTTTGAAAGCTAATTTCTAAAATAAAATTTTCTGCCAAGAAAATACTACTATGGAACAAGTTATACATGGATGTTCTACAAGAAGGCTTCACTCCTCAGATGAAGGTAATCCATACCCTTCCTGGGACTCTGAGTTGAGTTCCAGCACTGATTAAAGCATAGAAGGACATCACAGAATCACTGAGCAGAATGAATGTCCTGAACTTTTTGCTTTCTTAATATTGTCATGAATTCAGATATCCTAAAACTCTTGGTCACAGACACTGTAGGAAAACACTACATTAGGTTGCTTGTCCCCTGAAGAAAATAAAGAAAAAAAATTCTACTTTTTCATTCTTAAAGGAGTACTGAGTTCCTGACAAGTTTTTCTTTTTCTTCTTCTTCCTCTTTTTTTTTTTTTTTTTGTAAGCATTCTAAGTTCAAAATCTAACTCACCATGGCCAACTGAACAAAATCAGTCTGTATCCATAAATTGTTATGACTTCCAAGAGGAGCGTGCTGCAAGATATCAACCAGAGACTTTACACTTATATTGAAATGGTGCAGATAGTTTTTCATTTAAGCACTTGGCAGAAAGTAAGAAGCTCACTCTCTCTCTCTTTCTTAAGATTGATACCAAAAGCAGTAGCCAAACACACTATCTTGGCTTTATTTTGTAGTATCCCTCAACGCGTAGAAAGATTCTGGGAAATTCTTTGAGTACTAGAATGGAATCATAGCTGTCCATCTTATGGAAGCAATCCCCAATCTTATGGAAGCAAGATTATTTATTTATTCGTTTGTTTATTTGTTTTCATATTCAAGTAGGGACAGGCAACTTTCCACTATGGCTTAATGATCTCTGAGAGATCTAAAGATGAAACTTAAAATCATGCTTTTAAAATAAATTCTTTTATTTCACACTTTTTCCCCCAAAACAGACACCTTTAATGTTCCACAGGTCACTAATGTGTCAACACCATGTTGCTTCAGCTCCTGTTCCAGGGCTGGTGGAGGGCACAGCTGGGGGTGATTGGCAGCTGGAGAAGTTGTGGGGGACTGAGCAAGGATCACTCCCATTGGAGGAAGCAGGACCAGGCAGAGCTTCGGAACCTCAGTACTGGAGGTAGCAAGCAATGAAGCTCAAACCTCCTCTTCACATATGTTCCATGGTGTCTGGCAGATCTCTCATCCCTTCCCAGCTGGTTTTTCTCATTGTTTTCTTGGCTTTTATTAATCCAGATTCCCACGGTTTAAAATCTTGTTTGTGGAAGAGTGTGAATGTTTGCTCATTTAGCCTCTTATCTGATTCATGATCCCCAAATCCCTATATCTAAAAATTTTACCACCATTTATACTTAGACTCATTGATTCATTGTCGAAAGTCAACAAAATGCCAACCACTGTACCAGGCATTAGAAATTTAAAAATAAACAACATAAAGTGCTTATCCCTTTAACATTTATGGGGAATATGAACAACAATAAAAAAGAACAAATAGAAATCTAATGTAATTTCAAAAAGAGATAAGAAGCATTTAAATGAGAAGAGAAACTATTTGTTTATGGGTTCAAATCTAGAAACCTAGAAATCTATTTCTTTTACCCATTGTCCCTCCAGTCCTCTCTCTGGCATATGTACTTCGTTATGATCCCTGAGGTATAGGCTAATATTAAAGACCATCTTATAGAGGAGAAACTGATGCTTAGTGGAGTTCAGTGAATTGTCAGCAATTAAACAATTAGTTAATGGTGGACCCAAGGTTCACTTGAATACAGATCTTCTGATACCCATCTTCTCTTTTCCCCCTCTGCCTCAGAAGGGGACCTGCAATGGGGACAAAAGGTCAGTGAGTTTCCTATATTTATTGCACCACTGAAAGTTCTCTTGACTCACCAATTTACCCTATATTTCCTGGTAATTTCTGCTCAGAACTGGGCATTATTTTCCACCAACAATTATTGTGGCAGTGTGTTCTCTGCCACACACTTTCTTCTGCATTACTTTACAAGTATTCCCTCATCATTTTATGTTTGCCCTGCTACATAATAAGCCCCTAAATGAAAGAAGCCAAGGCATTTGATTCCATGTATAGTGTTGGTACTCAATAAATGCTTCCTTCCTGGATTTCTTCCTTTGTTGATGCCATAACAGGAAATCAATGGAAAAAAATGAATCAAAGTGAGAAACTGCGTGATATGATTTTGAATATTTTAGAAACTGGGGAAATAAAAGAGATCACTGTGAATCTAAAGAACAGGTAGATTTTGGTTGATGAAGAAGAGAAAGGGGGAAGGTGAATTAAATAGGTCTCAAAGATGACAATGAATTTGAGCATGAAGAGAGCTAGGGGTTCTTTTTAAATTTTTTTAAATTTATATTTTTCGATTTTTTAAAATCTGTTCTAATTAGTTATACATGACATCATATGAAATTATATTCACTTAGTATAGATACAGATAATTGCCCATAACATATTACAGATATGTTCATGTACATAAGTTACTCTATACATGTTTCCTTGCTCATCATCTAAGAGAGCTTAGAAGTCACAATAGTCCAGTAGCAATGACTGTACATAGTGTCTAATGTTTTTATAAATACCATGTTCTAATAAAAGGAACAAGGCTCCTTGAAGAAATGACCAATTCTAGTATAAGTGTGTGTATATATATTTGCATATGTGTGTATATATACGTGTGTGTGTGTGTCTTTGTGTAGGCAGCACAAGATGAGCCCGAAGCATCTTATAGTGCAAAAATATAACGAAGTGCTAAGAAACTAACCAAATTAAATCAATCAAACAAATACCCCCGCACACACACAATGATGAGAGTTTGTCAAAGGTAAAGGCACAGTAATCAATGGAAAGAGTTCCCAATGATCCAAGCTGGATTAATTTGATCAAAAAATTAAAGTTATCTTTGGTTATAATTTAAAGCATTTTTAAAATTTCTAAGTCAATACTGTTATAAATAAATGAGTGAATAAATAAATAAATAAATAAATGGGGAAATAAATAAAAGTATTCTATGCAGAAGAATTCCAAACAATTTACTTTGTTAGTTTCAAGGAGGGGAAACATGCAGGATTCCACACTTCCCACTGAGCTGTACACAGTGACTTCCTTCCAAACAGTACAGGATGGAAGGGGATGTGGAATATAACTTTAGAGTAGAGACACCTGACAAACACTGTCTGAGCCAAGTCATTAAAATTAATATCATCAGTGGTAATCATACCCATCATGTGCGCCTTTGATAGGAATTGTGTTGATCGTACTTCATCTGTGGTCTTCATTCCAAAGGCACAGAATCTTTTTTTTTTTGAACCAGGGATTGAACTCAGGGACTCTTGGCCACTGAGCCACATCCCCAGCCCTATTTTGTATTTTATTTAGAGACAGGGTCTCACTGAGTTGCTTAGGGCCTCGCTAAGTTGCTGAGGCTGGCTTTGAACTCGCGATCCTCCTGACTCAGCCTCCTAAGTCGCTTGGATTACAGGTGTGCGCCACCACGCCCGGCTAGACACAGAATCTTGATCTATTCATGACGGTAGGATCAAACAAATCCCAGCAAACTGACATTCTACAAAGTATCTTACCAGCTCCTCAGAATTTCCAACATCATTGAAAACAAGGTAAGTCCTAGAATCTGTAACAGCTTAACTAAACCAAAAGAGACTTGACAACTAAATGTAGGATTCTGGATGGACAAAAAAGACATTAAGTGAAAATTGAGAAAATCTAAAGAAACTATGGAGGTCAGCTACAAATTTTTAATGTTTGCTCTTTAACAAATGTACCACAGCTATCCAAGAGCTTAAACATAGAGAAACTGGGTACAGGATGTAGGGTAACCTTCTTCATTATCTTCGTACTTTTCTGTAAATCTAAAATAATTTAGAAAGTAAAGTTAATTTTAAAAATTACATTCTGAATCCCAACTCTTTTCTGAGCATAAACTTGTACTTTGAAGTGCCCGCTAATCTGTTCCATTGGGATGTTTTGTGGGAACTACAAATGAGGTTGCTCAAATTCATCCTTTTGAGCATCAGTCAACTGGGTGCCATGATTTCTTTGTCTATCACAGGTACCTCACCATTACTTTATAAGCCACTCTGTCCAGAAACTTGACAGTTTTCATTTGTTTCTCCCTTTTTCTAACCCCTCTGACATGTGGCCATATGTATGTATGTATGTATGTATGTATACATCAGTAGCCATCAGTATGTATGTATATATATATACACGTATATGTATATATGTATATATGCACACACATATATGTATGTAAAATTTGTTGGTTTCTATAGTGATTAGCATTTATCTTTCTGATTTTCACATCCTCATTGTTGTTGAGAAACTCATAGATTCTTTGAGTATTTTAAGAATTTTCAAAATGCCATCATTTCTCCTAGTATGTCCCAGTGCCTAACTAGTGTTGCCAGCACACAATTCCTACCAGGTATTCTTCTAAAAGATTGGAAGAAGCTACTCGCTGCCTAACATAATCATTTAAAACCTCTCAGCTTGGTATTTATGCTCCTTTATGCTGTATCTCCAGTGTTTTTTCCTATTCTCTTTTCCCTGACTCTTCTATAGAAGATCTCAGCTTCATTCTTATCACACCCAACAAGGTGTCTTAGCACATATCTTTTCTCCTTAAAACTTGTAAATGTCTATGATTGCTGACTCTGTGTCAAGCAGTAATCACGCATTTATGTTCCAGAAGGAAGAGAACAGGTAAGCTAACCTTTCTTCTGTTTGCAGAAAAGCTCCTTGCTGATTCCATATCTGCCTCATTGTCCTTCTACACTGTTCTCTTATCCTGATTTTGGCTTTTGAAATCTACCTCTCCCTTCGGCATCTATTCAGAGATACAGGCAGTTGGGTAATATGGGTGTTGGGTTAAAGCAGACCTTGCCTTAAAATCCGACTTTGCGTTTTAATATTTATATAATTAGACAACCTATTTCTCCTCTAAGCATATAATTGCTTATCCATGAAAAAGGGATTTGGGATGAATTATACAAAATGAAGTATTTAACATAAGTTCCTGGAGCACAAAGAATTTTAAAATTTATTTTAAGATTCTTGCTTCAAGGTCAGCATCCTAGGAAGTCTGGTCTGAGGTCTCCGCCCACCATCCTTGGACTCCCTGGTGTTTTGTTTGAATCTCCTGTACTCTGCCTTTCAAGTGCCCCTTTCTATGTCATCATTTCTTTCTTGAAAAATAAATATAATGATAGTTCTTTTCTCAAAGACTTCTTTGAAAATCAAATGAGTTTACATGTATAGAGCATTTAGAATAATGCCTGGTATTTAATAATTGCTAAGTAATTTTAATTGGTATAGCCATTATTCTCTCCTCTACCAAGAGAAAGTAGGAAATGAGACTTATTTATCTCTATATTCCCTAAGTGATTAAAAAATAAAGCCAGGCATCTAGCAGCTGAGGGCAGTAGAACAAATGGTCAGGATCACTAACCATCAAGGTACAGAGCATTCGAGGAAGAAGATAGTTATTGAAGGGATCATATAGAAAGAAGAGAGTAAAAAGTGTGAAATTACGGAGAATGAATTGTATTAAATAATGCACTCATTGTTGATGCCTGATGAGTAAATGAGCAACACTTAATGTAATTTCATCCATACTCAGAGATACCTTTACCTTACAGAATAAGTTGTGTTATGGTTTGGATGTTAGTTAGCCCCCAAAAGCTCATTTGTGAGACAATGCAAGAACATTCAGAGGTGAAATGATGGGGTTATGAGACCCTTAACCCAATCAGTGAATTAATCCTCTGGTAAGAATTAACTGAGTGCTAAGTGAAGGTGGAAAGGGTGTGGCTGGAAGAGGTGAGTCATTGGGGGCTTGCTTTGGGGGCATATATTTGGTATGCTGAGCTTAGTCTCTCTTTCTGCTTCCTGATCATCATGTGAACTGCTTCCCTCCATCACACTCTTCCACGCTGATGTTCTTGCCTCCCATCCATCCGCAAGAAATGGAGCAAGCAGTCTACAGATGGAGACCTCTGAAACTGTGAGCCCCCAAATAAACTTTCCTTCTCTAAAATTGTTCTTGCCAGGTCTTTAGTCACAGCAGGGAAAGAGCTGACTAAAACAAGTTACTAAATAATGTTACATATAAAATCAATGTCTAACATTAAATATGATATCACACTCTCCAAATTTTATGTAAATATTTACAGAAGTTTTGACTTAAGTTTTATTGATGATATTGTTGTTTTTAATTATGTTAATTGATTAAATAACCTGTATTGGAAGTTTTGATGTAGAGGATGATGGTATGTTTTAGAAACAATGCACAGTGCCCATATCATTTCAATATAAACATAAAATAATTCATCATCTATGAAAGATCATTTTTCTCTTGTGCAATATGAGCTAAATTGGACCATCCCGATAATGTTGCAGTGAATCATGAATTTTCTGTCTTCCTACTTTATCTTTAACATCTTCTGTGACCTTTGAATGTGGATAAAAGCCTTGAACAAAATTGTAATAGACTCTGTCCATTAGAAATAGTATACATGAATTTTCTTTTTTTGAAAGAAAATGAAAGCATGCTTGAGTGTTTTTTTTTTTATTTTTAATCAAACAGTGTCCCCATCCACTCTTGTGTGTGTCATCTCTGGTGAATAATTAGCATATTCTAAGTTCAGAGATAGAACAACTCAAATTTTTCAGAGTATTTAAGAAGAGGAAGGGACATCATTAGAAAAATCCAAGCCAGATATGGAACCACCTTCAGCCTGCCCTGAAGTAGGTGACAGGAAGAATCCCATTACTTTTATGGGCTTGACCTGATCCCTCATAAAACTTTCTTCTGTGATTTCCCAATATCATATTAATCCTGGAGACACCAAGAAAGGGAAATGAAACCCTTCCAGCTTGTATTTAAACTTGACCCCAAAGCACATGTTTATTGGCCTCATAAACTCAATGTAATCATAGCATTCATTGTCAGGAAAAGGGGCTGTGACAAAGGGTGATTTGTCACTAGTGATGACATCATTATTATCACTTACATCGTCATGAAATCTGTCTGTGCACTTTTTTTGCAAGGCAGGAAACTACCATTCCAGGGAATAGCCAGACACATGGCCCATGTTAGCAGTTCACCAAGACTCTATCAGAAGCAAAAGCTAAAAGTATCCCTACAGAATCCCTACAGAAGGAATGAATTGATAAGCAGGTAATGAGGCTATTAGAGGTCAAGCCATATTTGCTAGGAAGCACGTCTTCTTTAGCAGTTCTACCCTAGGATGTTAGACAGCTCTATGGGGTTGGTTTTGAATTTGAATTTGTCTGTAATTTCTAAGTTCTTCTTTTCTTTCTTTCTTTCCTCCTGCAATGGTTTTCTAAAAAGCCAGTATAGTTGGAAGATGGGTGTGCAGGTCTTGGAGAACTGCAGCAGCTAAGTTTAGCTCACTACATCTAGGGTCTTATCATTAGCCCCCATCCCCACTGGATTACCAGAATATGGGGGAACACAATGAGCACCAGACAGGAGACACTAGGACCCAAAAGCATCACTTCATCTTAAAAGTTAATCTGCAGCGAGGTTCTCACCACGGGCTACCCCAGAGAAAATTTTAGTGAGCAATTTTATCTTCCTTCCTCCCTTCCTTCCTTCCTTCCTTCCTCTCTACCTCCCTCCTCCATCCCTCCCTCCTGGTGCATACTTTCCCCACCCCCACTCCATCCCCTCTTGGCAGCCTGGGCCAAGTTTGTTGCTTGCAGCAGAAAGACTCAAACGTTTTCATGATCCGACTGTTTTCAAACAGGCTCCGCTCCTGTGAGCCTTACCAGCTGTGACTAATAGCAAAGAGAAGGGAGGAAGAAGCTTCTCGGGCCTGCAGGCTTCAGACAGGCAGGCTCTGGGGGAAACAAGAGAAAGCCATTAACTAACCACAGTGTTATCTTGATTCTTTCGGAGAAACGAGCCAGGGACGCCTAATGAACTAGCCTTAACGTTTCAAACTGAATGTGCCTCTGGGAACTCTACCAGAACAAACAGTGTGACAGATCAATGCTTGGTTCCTATATCAAGAGGAAAGGTTATTCACTCCTCTAAGGAATTAGGGGATTAGTATATCTCTATGATATACTTTCACTCCTTTTAAAATTTAACTTTTCTTAGTCTGTTAAGGGATAAATAGTAGAAAGTGAATGGGAGGGTGGACCAAGGGGTGGGAGAATTATTTACACATACTGGTTTTACAGTTCACTTACAAATAGGAGAGACTCCTGTAAGATAGAAGAGCATTTCTTTTTGCACTTTCTAGATCATAGCTCATTTTTTTTTTTGTTGTCGAAGCTCCACACAGGTAGACACTTCAAATAAAAACATGCAGCCTTCAATTCCTAAGCCTCAGACTGAGAGGCAGGTCAAGGTGCAGGCATGCAGAACTTGCTTATTCAGTTCAAAAATCCCCGTGTGGCTTCTAGCCTGAGATTTTCAAAAGGTGACTGGGTTTCATAACCAAATCCTCCAAGCTGCTCATTTTCGGGGAGGCTTAACTACATCAGTTATTATTTTGAAGAATGAATGATTCTTGATATAAAGTGATGTAAAATATCAAATTCTTACCTCTTCAGTTGATAATGAGAGAGATTGGCACATTATAAGTGTCCTTCGTGAGGGCAACTGAGGGGAATGCCAATTGTACCCTTGCAGAAAACTGGTTTTGAATTCCTAAATTCAAAAACCAGAAAAAGAATAAGAAAAAAAGGGAAAAAAATGGTTCCAATCAATGTCCCAGTTCAGGAAGCTCCTAGTACAGGTCAGATTCACATGTGAATCCTACTCATCTTCCTTTGTCCTTACAGAGGATTTTCATTTGAATTAAGTCACAGGGACTTTTTGAAGGTGCTAATTTCTAGCTAGCAGGATGCCCTGTAATTATGGCAATTTAGCTTTAATAAACTAATAAGCCTCCTGGTATCCATTCTCTCCTAAAAACTCAAGTATTCTTTAGGAATCACAATCTAAGCAGACCTTAAATTCAAGAAAGATCTATCCATGAGGAGTGACCCAAAACACACCTCTTTCTCTCCTCCTATTCATTAACATGCCTGCCTACTGGCAAAGTGCTATAATATGCATTTAAGTGTGTGTGTGAAGACTTAATTCTTTCAAAGCCTTAAAAAATGCATGCTTTGATCCAGAACATCATATTTCAATAATATTTTTAAGAAAATAATCAAGGATGTATGCAAAACTTCACCTAAACTAAACTTTATTACGGCCATAATAATGTTAGAATTTGCTTTTCCAAACTTATTTTTATGTCCCTACCCATGCCAGAAAATCGCTGTCTTAGAAAGTATCTATTTTACATAGCAAAACAAATACTAAACAAATCAGTTCTTTGTATAAAATAAAAATGGGAAATTTAGGTAAATCTCACTTGAATTTTTATACTACACTTATCTACTCAACTGTCAAAACAAAATACCACAGACTGGTTAAGTTAACAACAGAGATTTATTCCCTGTATTTCTGAAAGTTGGGAAATCCAAGAGCAAGAAACTGGCAAGATAGATTTCATTCTAAGATCTCTTTTCATGACTTGAGGGTGGTGCCCTCTTGCTGTGTGTTCATATGATCTGGGGTGTGGCGGGGTTAAAGACAGGGAGGGAGAAAGAGAAGGAGGAGGAGAAGGAGAAGGAAGAATAGGGAGAGTATGAGCTCTCTGGAGCTCTCTGGCATCTCTTCTTATAAGGACACCAATCCTATTAGGTGAGAGCACCATTTGTATGACTTTATTTAACCTTAATTATTGTACATCCTTAGAGACTCTATTTCCAAATGCAGCCACACTGGGTATAGGGTTCAACATATGAATTTGGGGGGAGAAACAAACAATGAGTCCATAACATGAGTTTACTGGTTTGTGGAAATTTTTGTTAATGATATATCCTTTATATAAGTAGCTCAAAGACATTTTGCTGAGTCTCAAGTAAGGTTATATAATTAGACCAAAGACACATCACCAACAGCCTGGTGAAAGTTTTCCCTATTGCCTTTCACACATGCAATCAGAAGACCAGAGCTTCACCCTTAACTAGCTGTGTGACCAGAAGCAAGACCCATAACCCTTGCCTATCTCGATTTCCACATCTTTGAAGAGAGATGATTAAACCAGATGTCATCTTAAATTCCTTTAAACTCTACATTTTATGCTATTTCTTATAGCTCAATGTTCTCACACCTTTGATACAAGTGTCAAAAATTGAAATGTAGTACATACTGTATTTTAAAAAATTCATAGTTATAGAAATTGTATACACAGATAATTTATGCATGTGTGCTTATTTTCTCACTAAGTTCATTCTGGATTATTGTTATATTTAGCAGAATAAAATATATAGAACTCACTTGAATTTGATTTTTGAGGTTGGAAGCTTATGGGATGAAATATAACTCAAATTTAAAGGAGAAATTGAATCCATATTTGGAATTTCAGGGGAAAAAAAGCAGGAACAAGGAGGAACATTCCAGGAATATAATGTAATTCATTTTTATGGGTATAATATTAGAAAACATATTTCAAATTCTGAGTCTTGTTAATACTCTTTATATTAATATTTATTACCTAGCCATTTCCTTCATTTCTGCCATAAAACAATGACAGTTCTGTCTAATGAGTTCCAAGTACCAATTATATAAACAAGTAGATAAGGATATAAAAGGAGGGGGAAAGTGAAAAGGATAAATATCAGATTTTAATTCAACAGGTCTTCAAAAGTTCGAGGTTATCAATTTTGTTTGACCCTCGGGTTATTCTTCTGTCAGTTAGATTTATAAGAGAGCAGGTCACTGATGGGAGTGTTAGAGGAGTCAAGACAGCCAACCCCACCATGGGGTTGCAATTCAGTAGTGGGTGAAACCACCCCTGGAGTCAAGAATCTAGAAAGCATTCCAGTATGCTTAGAGACCAAAATTTCCATTCAAGTGTTTAGTGTTTTAATAGGCAATTACTTCGAGAGACACTGATTAGACAATTGTCACTAATATACCCCACTGGGCATAGATGGCTCAGCTCTACAAGGCTGTCTGGTTATACCTTTGCATGTAGTATTTAAAAATGTTTAATAAATCTCTGTTAAACCCTGTTTGTCTCTGCATCCCATCATTACCTGGTATGCAATCAAAGATCTGGTCCCAAATTTCTCCAAGCTAGACCCTATGTAATTTTAAGCTACACTAGAGTAAATTGGATTTTAAGAGCTTAAGAATCAGAATCAATGAGGACAAAAGCATAGCACGTTTATAATGGGAACTAAGTTAATTTTAAGGATGAGGAAACATCTAGAAACATCCTTTCAAGATAAAGCTCTGCACAACAAAGTTTTATCTGGATAATTATCCAGAGAAATGAGGCTGGGTAGATAACCAATTTGGACAGACCCAAGCAGAGGCATCAAAACTGTAATTTAATTATCTGATTATGTTATCTGCACAATTTGCCACGTTTATACATAATTGCCAGCTATATTCTTGATTTTTAGAGTTGACAGAAATGGCCAAACACTACATGGAGACCCTGTAAAGTGGAGATTGGGTAAAAAATTGGGGCTTTGCAATCACACGGATGTGACTTCTTCTTTCACCACTTGTGCAATTGTCTGCCAGTACGTCCCTCCTTGGCTATTGTTTTATATAGTTCTAGAGTTAAACACTCCAATGCAACTCATCCTCAAGTAACTTCTATTCTTTCTTGGTGATATCATTCTACTTTATTTTTATCTTTGATACCTCAAACTAGCTGATATTTTAAGATGTGTCTATTTCAATGTATTTTATTAATTTTCTCTTTGCACACTTAAGTGTATGCTTTGTAAAAACAAGAATCTTTCCTGCTTTGTTTTCTTTTCTTCCAATGCCTGGAATGGTGCTTGGAATAGGAGGTTCTTGGAATGTTTGTTACAGTAGTACTGAGTGAGTGAATGAATGAACACATGACCAGTCATCACATCTCTCATGTGGCAATGGCACTTCCTACCTCAGAGTTATCCCTATCCCACAGGAGGAAAGTCCAATTTAAGCAATTTGTCCAAGAAGTGCCCAGGAAATGTATTCATTCTTTTCCCTTCCCCTTTCCTGTGTTTATTTCCTGACTGCAATTAATGAGACAAATGAAAGTTTTGATGAATTGAACTTTTGACATCTTCTTCACTTTTCCTTAATGCAAAAAGGCTAAACACATCTCCAGGAAATGGGCATGACTGGCACTCCTTTGATTCCCAACAACTTTCTCCCACCTCCTTCCCACAAAACAATTGTTTGGGCTCTGAAATATTTTTTCTCCCAGTGGGTGCGTGTTTCTCTTGGTGGGTCTGCCTACAATACAGAGATACCTCTTTACTCTGTGTTTATGTGTGTTGTTTTTCTTTGTCTTTCTGCCTCCTTCTCTCTCTCTCTCTCTTTTTTCTAAGAGAAGATAATCAGATTCTCAGGTTACTACTAAGTGTTCTAGCGGATGGAAAAAGGTTGACACATGAGGTCATTTCTGTGTGGCTGAACTTGTAGACACTGCCATATCAGAGAACATCTAAGGGAAATATTATAGGGGCCATCAAGGCCGTTTCAAATTTCCTGATTGCATATATTAAAACAGGATAAGCTCCAATTACTACAGTACTTGCTTCAATATAATGGAGATTCAGACCTGGGTGTGGATTCTGATCTCTCTAAGAAAGCCAAGTATATCCAAAAATATGAAAATAAAATTAACCACCTATAGTTGGAAAATCAGGAGAGTTAAGGAACCCAGACCATTTCATTAGGGGCAAGATAAAATAGTAACGAGAGTTCAGTACAGGTTTCCAGCTTTCACCAAATGCCGTGTGCACCTGAAATGCATAGCTTCGTATTTCTTTTTCCTGGTGATAAGTCAGATAAGACATGGTAACTCAGCCTTAATGGTTTTAAGCCTTTCTCTCTGTGACCGAAAAGTGACCATTTACAAATTGGAGTGTGTTACTGACCAGAGATCCAGTTGCTTCTGGACCTGTCAATAGGGGTAGGACTTCTAGCTAAAACAACAGCCGACTCATGCACAATGTTTCCTACAGTCTATAGGAGAGGAGTTGTACCCAAAGACAGCTGCTTACAACAGCTGTCTACTCACACAGTCATCTTAAGGGAGAATGATTAATGAACTCACTTGGGCAGCAAGGAGCCCAGTTCACTGATCCATAGTTGCAGCAGGTATTGATGTGAAACTAATGAGAAATTTGATGCTCAAATTTGAATGTTTATTCCAATTACCAACCAACAGATCCAATTTTTTTAAAGGCTTAAAACATTAACCTTTTGTTAGGAATGGGCAATGTTGAACTGTGGTTTGATGCTGTGTGCTCGAACTTGCAGACCAAAGTGATTGGAGTCTGCTTTCACAAATGGGACTCCTCCTGTGAGGACAGCTTTCTTTAAATTTCATATTAAGTTTTTAGCTAAAGAAAGAATGAAGTACCTGTCAGGAGCTTGTCATACTGGCAGCTACTTAGCACTAAACACATGGTTTGATGAGGAGTCCTTACCAAATGAATTAATGTACTCTCAGGTTGGAAACGGCTCAGCGTGGAGTCCAGAATGATGGTGCTAGAATGGTAGGTCTTCTTATGCTCATCACCAGACAGCTCCAAGTAGTAAGCCCTGACTTTCACTCTTTAAGAGGAATATTTACCAACTTGACAAATCCAATGAAGACTGAGAAATCATGAGATTCTCTTAAAAGATGGAAGAAATACAAGCTAGAGAAGAGAAGACTGTGAATGAGCTGCACCAAATATATTGCAAATCTCCAAGTGTGCCTGTGTTCGATGCCTGTGTTGAATGTCTACTGCTTGCCCCTGTCTGGCACCCTCCGTACATACTGCTAACCAGATAGAACTCTGTTTCACACTAGCCAGGGAAGGACTTAGAATTAATGGGATAGGTGAAATCTGTTTACCAGTCGAAAATGTGAAAGATCAGAATCCTTGCATACATACCTCTGTCTCCACCTGGCTCACTCCTTCAGTTCTCTGCTTGCCTGTGTCCTGTAGGTGAGGCCTTTCCTGGCCTCTCATGACAAACACAGATCCTGCCATCACTCTGTACATCATGTCCTCCTCTGTACAGAGGAGGGAGAGCATCCTCTTCTGCCTAAATTTTCTCCACTGACTTCCTACATTTTCGCTTATTTGTTTGTTAATTTACCTCTATACTTAATCCAGAATATGAGTTGCACAAGAGAAATGGCTTTCATTTATTTGCTGCTATATCCCTAGCAACTAGATGGGTGCCTTAATTCATCATGGATTCTTAATGGTTGATTAAATAAGGGGATGATTTCATTATAATAATATTAAGAGATCCTGTGGAAAAATAATTGAATCAATTATCTGTATCCCCTTAATACAGAAATAACTCCAGTGGTCAAAGTTTTTGAGGATTAATTTTAGCAAAGTGTAAGGAAGAAGTTCATATTGGATCAATCAAAATCAAGCAAGGTACTGGGCTTCTTCTTGACATAGGGTGTTCTTTGATAGCAGAAGTCTCGGAGTCCATCTATCAGGAAAACAGTAGAGAAGATTTGTGAATCATACTGACGGTAGACATGGCCACTTCTGAGGTCCCTTCCAAATTTCATGTAGTATACCTATTTCTTCAGAAACTGAATGTCACTGTTAAAGATTTATGTTGTTTCATTATAGCCATGGATCGAGCTCTGCCCACAGGCTTCAAGGAGGTTATGGTAGGATGCAAACCAGTGTCTTTTGTGGGGATAATGCTAAGACTATTCCTATTACCATGTGTGTTAGGCCCTACTAATGGAAGTGTCAGTGTGATTTGGGCATACTTTTGCCGTGGAGTGATTGAGGTTATCGCAGTATGTAAGCTATATTCTCAAAGCAAGGATCCTTTCAAAGCAAAGGGGAATATTCCAGGCTATTAGAATGTCATTTAGGAAATGGCAACTTTATTGCTTGAAATGGGGCCATGATGTGCAGAAAGAGTTAAATGCTCTTCCAGAGGAGACTGACTCTAAGCCAGGATATGGCATTAAGCACAGAGAAAATTGGGCAGAATAATCCCTTTAGACTCTTTAAGGTGCTGAGCTGACATTTTGATATGCTGCAAGTTGGCAAGTCAACGTTTCATAGTTTATCTTCAGATGCCACATTTTAAAAGTCTTATTTCCCTCTTCCAAAAAGACTATACCTGCAACTACCTTAAGCCATATCTATACAAAATTGGATATCTTTTTCTGTGAGTTCAATAAAGGGAAAAACTTAATATCCTAAATTTTGTGGGAAAAAAAGAACCCCATTTCTGCTTGAAACTCACCCTTAAATTTCATCATAGTTATAGAAATTTTGTAAGGGCAATAAATTAGAAAATGAGAGCAAGATGTAAAGTATTACAGAGTTAGTGCTATTGAAAATAAATTTAATATATGGTTGAAGTATGAGTTTTAAAATCAGTTGGGGCTATTTTATGAGGTTTGATTATAAATGTCAAAATATAATTCTTTTTCTGTTCTTAATCAGACAGGCAACAGAGAATGGTTCCCTGCTGGGATTTCCAAATTTAATTGAAAGAGAGTTTTCAAATCTAACTAGTATGTTGTGATAGCTAAAGGAAGATAAGTCACTATAGGGTTAGAAATGAGAGAATGAATATGAAAATTATGATACATGTGATAGTCAAAATAAAGAATCAGTAAAATCAGGTTTATAAATCAACTGTACATTCATTTTCTTTCCTTGTCAGGTAAATATATGTTCCCCAGAGAGCCCTTCCCATCCCTCAGCCTAAATTTCTTCTCTTATGTACCTGGACAGTACCCACTGCTTCACCTGGTGGCCCAGCACAAGTAGAAAGACCTCTCTAAGGTCACCTTCCTTCCTAGCTTGGCCTGTAGCTCCATGAGGTCTTGGATGTTTCTACCATATTCAAGTATATTCAGGCCTTGAAATAAAGTAAGTGCCCAGAAAAGATTTGCTGAATATAGGCATCAGACTTGAGACCACAGTACAAGGTTTCCATGCAGTGATTCTCCAACTGGATCCCTGTTGCCCCAATGGTTGAAACTCATTCTAAACTACGTCTTGCTGGGACAGAGCAAGGTTCTAGTCTCCTCCAACCTGTACCTTTTCCTGCAGGAATGAAATGGAATGAAAGTGCTCAGTGCCACATTAGCATCTGACACAGCTTCTACAACATTCCAGGAGCTGCTGCCTAGTGTAAGTGTGCTCATCAGCCATTGGGTCAAAGTAACTTTGCTTATGAGGGAACACAATGGCATGCAGTTTGCAAATGAGAAATGTTTAGGTCTGAGAGACTGTGGCTTCTCCACGGACTTGCTTGTGACACCTATGTAGTGTGGTAATATTGCTAACTCTGCTTAAAAGGAAATTGTAAGCAGCCCAGGAAGCACAGCACAGCAAAAGACCACAGCCTTGTCAATCTGTGACACAGGGAATCTTCTACTTCTGATAGCAAGAACAGATATTTATTAACAATTTTTATGTTCAATTTTTCAGGTATCAAATAATGATGGAAAGACACCAACCTGGAGAAAAGAACTTACCTGGACAATTTTCTAGTATATGTATGCAAAAGTATAAATACCATTATCCACTCTATTCCTTCAAAGCAATGGAATACAGGGAGGTGGGGATATGGTTCAGTGAAAGAGTGCTTGCCTCAGTTCAATTCCCAACTTGACCCCCAAAACCTGAAAGCAAACAAACAAAACAATAGGATATAATTATTAAAACAGAAAATTCTGATTGTTCAGTGTCACCAATATCATTTGTATCTAAAAGTTATTTGCTACTGAAAGGATGCTCCTAGTTTTATTTCCTATCTTTCCTATGCCTAATATGTGTATGTATGTGGTGTTTCCAGATTTGAAAGGCTCCCTCTGCCTTTGTAGTGTGTGCGTGTATGTGTGCACGCGCGCAGATGCATGCGTGCACACACACACACACACACACCCTTGAAATAAAGTGCCTGATCCGTGCTTTGGTTTTCGGCCCTCCGGTGGGTCAGGGGTCTCTCTCTGAGGAGTTTCCCTGTGCACCAGCAGTCATGCAGAACCTGTTTGCTGCGTTCAGCCTGCACACTTGAAAGGGAGTACCATGGAGATGCTCTGACCTGCCTGGCCTTGCAGCCAAAGGAAGCCCTGTGGGGAGCACCTGGAGGGGGTGTTGCTCCTGTTGGTTGCATCATGGTTGTTCACTTCAGTGGCTCTGTTTTAACGCTGTTCTTGTATTCTTTACTGACCATTGGAAAAGACGGTTGTTTTCTTGCCATAGCTTCAGAGGCATTAAACCCTTCACCTTGACTTCTCTTAGAAAGCAAAACTAGGGAAAGAAGAGGAGGAGGGCTTATAGATAAAACAAAGGGCCCGGATGCTCTTATCACATAGGTAATTATTGTGCTCACAAATGCAGAATGTTGGAAGGCAGCGAGCTTAAGGCACAAGGGGATTTCTACTTTACAATACATTTGGCTTTTGTTTCATGTAGAGAGAGTTTTCAAGTTGCTATACATTTCTAGCTTTGTGGGTCAGGAACCTTGTCACCAAACATGCTATTTCTGAAAATCGTGTCCTGCTGAAAGAAAGAAACTAATAAAGCTTTTCAATTATGAATAAATCTCAGAAAATCCATGATCTTTGCATGATATTAGACAAGAAGTATAGAACTGACTAATGGCATGTTTACAATAGAGATAAATGCTAACATTTTTAATACAGTTGATTCTCACGGGGAGTACATATTTAGTGCTATTTTTATTTGGCTTTACCAATTCCATCATAGCTTCAAAAATACCTCCTAGAAATGTTAAAAAAATTAGCTGTTACCCTCGGAGGAAAGATCCAACCTCTTACATAGCAGCTCTGATAATTATAGGCCACATTTCCTTTCCATGTTTTGGAGAGATGAGTTAAATTTTGAAAGGGAAGCTTTCTATTTGAGCTTTGTGAACAAAGACAAGTTTGTGTACTCCCAGGCTGGCCCAGGGGAATTCTGCTAAAAGAGATGAAATGATTGTGACGAAATCAAACTACCTCTGCAAACTACCTACGCCTTTGTCCAGTTCTTCATTCTCCCGGGGGTTCTCCTTTTGCCTGGGAAAAAGTCGGGCAGTGGTCAAGTAGAGGTGGATCAAATGTAGCAGGGATGAATATGCACAGCCACCTCCCTGGGTCTGGACTGTAATAAAAATAGACAAAGCCCCAACGAGAACCACTTTCACAATCGTGAGTTGTTATTGTTACTATCATTATAAGCTTGAAGTCCTTAAAACATGGCCATGGTGACTTTGGCCTGGTTCCCCTCCTCGCTGAAGACAGTAAATCTGAGAGGTGGCACTCTTCTCCTATCTACCTGTGTCTTTTGAATGGGTACCAATGTGACAGAAACTACAGAATCCATTTATTGTTAAAATAGTCTGATGGAGTTGCTGTTTACATAACAAATGGAATTCAGAAATCAATGAAACTGCTACATCAGAGCTATGATGAACTGATAATGATTTAGGAAAACAAACAAACAAAAAACAGAACACCAAGTCTTTTTATATATGATTTGTAAAAGCCGCTGTGCCTGGGATAGAAGGATGTAGCACATCTTATACACAAGGTAAGGCAGGGAGTAATATTGCCCCTCACAGGCTGAGGAGGTAATCCTCAGGACCAGGGAAGAGTTTTGGGGCTACCTTGCCCAAAGGAGTAACAAACTCAAAGTCATCTTCCTTAGCAAATGGACCCTAAAATACCAGTTCACATGAACTTGTGTTTGGACCTGATTACACACCAGGAAAAATCTCCAGCTAGATACCCAGTTCACCAAGTTATCAGTCACATCTGGCCAATTTGAACTTGTGGCTGGAGGTTGAAACCTTGTGAAATCCTGTGGTTACAATCATTTCCAACAGGAAAGCTTGAACAGTGGAGTGGCATGGAAATGAAGAATTTCCACCAGGGTTTGTTTTGATTTCCAAGTTTGGATATGAGGGTGGGTAATATGAATGGACTAAAGTAGCAGACTGTTGTACACAGAGCTCTGGAAGAGGAAAGGTTGAGGTTTCCCTTTCTCTGAAAAATGTTCTTTCATGATTCATGGAACTTTAGTGACTGGCAAAGAATATTTCTGAGAAGCAGTAGAGAATGGATGATAGAGGATCCCTGGCTCCCTCCTAAGCATCACCCTCACTGTCAAGAGTTACCATTCTCTTAGCAGATTTACTACACAGCTTGGTTCCAGACTTCACCCCACATTGGTGCAACTGGGATGATTATTTCCATTTAAAAGATAATGTAAATGAGGTTCTGAGTGATTTCAAACAACAAGCCAACAAAACTTTATAAATTCACATCTTTCTTTCTTGACCTGATACTTCACAAATGGGACTTGAAATGTGCCCATACCTCCTCTCCATCCATCCCACTGACTTTAGAAACACTAGGTGAGAAAGCATGTGTCTAGCTCCTCCCTTGCCTAGATGGAAGTCTATTCTTATCGTCCCTCACAGCATTAGCTCTGCTGTTGGATGCGTGGCAAAACGAGGCTTCTTTGCAACAGTTTGTTCTCGAGGTTGGTGGCCTCCAGTCAGGGCTTATCTGAAAGTTACTTCTCAGGAAAGGGGCCAGATCAATATGGTATTCTTTCAGACCTCTCTAAACCCAGCGGGGAAGGCAATCACCATAGTGCAGCTCCTTGCACCTTCTGGAGCAGATCAATATTCTGACAGCGCGAAGCTTTGTTCCTTCCCCAGCTTTAAGATGTTCTGCATGCTCTACATGATTGCTTAAAGGCTCGCTTTCCCTTCCCCCTGTATGACAGCACTGCACCCGCCCTGATCTCCCTAATACTATCACTGTAATTGCCTTGACATGAAATAGCAGCACAAACCCAGTGCCCCAGCTTTGAGGTGTTTTATCTTTTTTTGAGCATCTCTATTAGTAAAGGGGGTTGATTTGGCTTTAATATGTAGCCAGAGCTTTAATGCAAACATACACTTATTTACACTGGTTTGCAAAACCCACTGAGATGATTTTACCTATGGGAATCATATGGGGGACTGATTCAGGGGAGAGGGAGATGTAAGCTCCTAAGCCCAGGAATATTAGCTTAAACTTTATGCAGCTTGAAGCCCATTATACCTACCCCATACTGCCACAGCAATTGTCTTGGAAAGGCTCTGTGCCTTATTTACTTTTTAAGTGATGCTGGGCAAAATGAAATATTTATTTGACTGTTTTCAGCTAACATTCCATTAAGTGTAAATAACACAAAGGCTCAACAAATCCCATTTTCCAATTCTGATTTTTGTTGTTGTTGCCTGCTAAGCAAAGTTATTGATACAGTCTGAATTTTTACCGTATCCAGTGTTCTTCTTTTCTTCTCATATTTTGCCATCTCTTCCCCCTAAAATTTGAAATATATTTTAAAATGTAGTTGTCCCTTGGTATCTATAGACAATTGCTTTCAGGGTCCCCTACAGATAACAGAAATCTAAAAATACTCAAATCCCTTATGTAAAATGGTTTAGAGTTTGCATATAATCTACATCTAGTATATCTTCTTGTATACTTTAAATCATCCCTAGGTGACATAATATCTAATATAATGTAAATGCAGTGTAAATAGTTGCTACACTCTATTGTTCAGGGAGTAATGACAATATTTTTCACCAGTATTGGTTGAATTTGTAGATATGGAACCATGCATATGGAGGGCATTGCATCACAGCATTAAAAATAGAAGACTGAGCTGGGTGCAGTAGCACGTGCCTGTAATCCCAGTAACTTGGGAGGCTGAGGCAGGAGGACCACGAGTTCAAAGCCAGAGTTGGCAACAGCAAGGCACTAAGCAACTCAGGCTCAATATAATACCTTAGGGATTTCATTAGGTTCATAAAAATATCTGTTAAAATAATAATAATTTGTTTATGGGTCATAGTCATTCTTTACTAGAAACAACCCATATTTGTGATTCTACATGCACCATAACCATGAAAAAACAATACCAAAAGAAAATATTTTGGAACATCTCCAGTATTGAAATTAATTAGATAAATTGTCACTTCTTTTTTAAAAAATTTTTATTTGTTGATTTTAGATATACATAACAGTAGGATATATATTGGCATATTGTACATACATGAGGTGCAACTCATTACAACTTTGATCCCATTCTTATGGTTGAACATGATGTGGATTTACACTGGTCATATATTCATATAAGAACATAGGAAAATTACCGCTTTAATCTGTTTTTCTGATTCCCATCTCCCCTTCCTTCCCTTCCTTCCCCTTTGTTTAATCCCATGAACTTCTAAACTTCCCCTCCCTACCCTTCAGCAGATGTGCCAAGGCAAAGTTGTTTTAGTCAGTTGTTTAATTTAATTCTCCATCTATTTCAGGTTGAATATTTAAATACAGCTCCTGAATATGTTGGCCAGCTAAGATATATAATTAAAAAGTCTAGCTGAAATATTCTGATGCTTTAAGCTATTAAAAATAGGTAGGGAAAGAAACTAGCTTGTCAGAAACTTGACTGTCTTCGGGGGATGGAGGGAAGAATTGATTTTACTCACTGAAGTGACTCAGAATGACAGGTGCATAACAATGTAATGATGTGAAATACAAAGGGTAACATAATATACAAAGGTGAGGAAGAGGAGGAAAGAGTGAGACAGTAAATTCTCTCTTCTAAAGTCGTACAAGATGGTTGGTACTGAATTAATATATATTCTCAAGCACATTATATTACTCCTTGAAAGTTTCGAGCAATGAGAACAAGCTTTCATAAAATCTGTTTAGAAACCATTTGTCTAGGACGTATATATATAAATGATGAGATTATAAGGAAGGGCAAACCTTACCACATAGGAAAGAACAGGCTGCTGATGAACAGGGGAACCAGAGCAGTGCAGAAGTTTGAAAGAAAGTAAAATTGAAACTCCATTTTTCCTTGTTAATGTAATACTGCACATATGTTTTGAATGAGCAAAAAGCTTCCTTCCTTCCTCCTTTCCTTCCTTCCTTCCTTCCTTCCTTCTTTCCTTCCTTCCTTCCTTCCTTCCTTCCTTCCTTCCTTCCTTCCTTCCTCCCTCCCTCCCTCCCTCCATCTTGTCTTCATTTTTCTCTCTAATTCTAAAAGATCAGAGTTGCTCTCAAGTTCCTCAATTTGGGCACCTATGTAGCATGGTGAGAAAAGGCACTGAACTTTCTAATGCTTTAGAGTTATGACCTTGGGAATCCATTTACTTTTATGATATTTTCTTTTCATTGTCACAATAATAATTGAAACTGTTTACTGGGATCCCACTCCACCTTGGTAAGAATATGTTGAAAAAAAACCTTTCACTTTTAAGAGGGAAAAGTGCTATATCAAAGAAAGGAATTGTGGATACCAACATTTCCTCAAGTCTCTGGTATTTCTTGTCTGCTGTTGAGCATCCACTATGTACTAGGCACAGATTTTTAAAATAGCTTTGGCTGAATGGCTGGCTGTATCAATTGCACTTCAGTGTTCAAAAGATTGCTGCATTTAGTGTGTTTTAAAATTTTCATTTTAATTCTTTTCCATTTCAAGGAAAGTCTGTTCACTCTTACGCTAGTAATGGCATGTATTTGGCACTTGTCTACTTTTGGGTATCTTAATCCCCAAAATTAAGCTGGCTTAAAATTCACTTTTTCAAGACAAACCAACTTCCAGACAAAAAGGAAACTAAAAATGTAATTGTTCACCTAATCTGGCAAATCTCAGTGTTTACTGTGCTGCAACCATGGAGATACACAGGAAGTCTACTTAATGTTGTGTTTGGGTCATTTTTCCTGCTTCCTATAGTTACACAAAAGCTATAAGCTTTAAGATTTCTTTTTACCTATTTTTAAAAAAATGAACTGATAGTTTGCTAAACTAGAACAATGAACCTACAATGACTTCGGACAGTGATTAACTGGAGATAAGGCAACTTTTAAGGACCTTCCACAAAACTGCCCTACGTCCAGCAGCATTGGCACATGAAGCATTCCCAAGACTAATCTCCCTTCCTGGCCTTAAATTTTGGGGTTCCTGTTAGCCATTCAGGCTTGGTAATCTGCTAGACCAACTCACAGAACTGGGGAGAGCATTGTCTTTGGAGACTTGGCCCCCTTACTCCTGTCAATGGACTGTTTCTTTCTCATTGTCACTGGAATCTTTATGTACTTTCCAGTCTCTTTCCTGAAATCTGCTCTGTGGAAGGATTGTGGGAGAGTGTGGAAGGATTCATACATCAATCAAAGTGTGCAACCATATCTGCAGAAGAGAAAATATTTGATAAGCACATTACTAAGCAGGGCAGAAATGTGATGGTAGAATCCTGAGTGTTAATGAGGTAGCTGGCAGTGGAAGGGACTTGGTAGGACAAACCAAGCACAGAACACCCAGCAACCACGGCTTTCCTGATTGCACAAGGTGGGCTTCAGGGAGTCCACATCTCCCACTGAAATTACTGTCTAATATACACTGTTACTCTGAAGCTGATTGCTATGATTCGACCTTGCAGCATTTGCTGAGTCTCTCCTTCATTAGGAAGTTAGTTTTTTAATACAAATTGAGTTAGTGCTTTTGGGATTATTTAGACAAAAAAACACATTCTCTGGATGACTGCAGTTACAAAGACAGAGGGTTACCTTTGCTTTGTTCATTTGTTTACTTAAAATGAACTACTGCACTGGGAATGTAGCTCGGTGGTAGAGTGTGTGCTTATTATGAGGGAAGCCTGGATTTGATCCCCTGCACACACCACACACACACACACACACACACACACAGCAAAATGAAATGAAGCTACTTTATTCCAATATTCATATGTCAGTGAGTGGGTTTAGAATATTAATAGCTAAATAATTACTCTTTCAGCTGATTCAAATCATAGTTTTCTTGTGAGAAATATAAAACAATATTCTCTAAAAGAAGATCATTTTCTGTACAGTTGTTGTGCTAATTGCTGAATATATAAGCTTATATGTGAAAATGTAACAGGATTTTAATAATATGTTGAAAAAAATAACAAAAACACATGACTCTAGTATGGTTTAGATATGTGGTGTCTCCCAAAATCTCATGTGTGAGATGATGCAAGAAAGAGGTGAAGTGATGGAGTTATGAGAGCCTTAATCCTGTCTATGAGTTAATCCCCTCATAGGGATTAACTGAGTGGTTACTGATAGGCTGTGGCTGGAGGAGGAAGGTCACCGGGGCCATGCCTGTGGGATATAATTTTGTCACGGTGAGGAGATCTCTCCCTGCTTTCTGGTGCCATGTCCTGTCCTGCTTTCCTTTGCCGTGCCTGTCCACCACAATGTTCTGCCTTACCTTGGTCCCTGAAGAATGAAATTGGCCGTCTATGGACTGAGACCTCTGAAACCATGAGCCCCCAAAATAACGTTTTCTCTTGTAATACTTCTTGTCAGATCCTTTGGTCAGAGAAGCAATAAAGACAACTCAAACACTCTGATACTAACTATAGAACAAAGAAACAAAAAGGTGTTGAGGGAGATCTCTTTTCTGCAATAGAGGAATGAGTAAGAGGGAAGAAACAGTGGATTTGGAAAATCACCACTTTGCTACCACCGTAGCCATAAGTGATGTGGGTGAGAATCTTTCATGACACTAAAACTCACGTGAGGATAGCTTATTTACATAGTCTCAAAGTTTTCATCTGTGAACTTCTTATTAATTACAAAGGGAAAACAATAGCACAAATAATGCACTAAATTTTCAGTGGCACAGTGTGTTGATGACTTAAGGTATCGAGTGCCTTCTGATATGGCTTTCTGAGGAGGACACAATAAAATTTGTCGGGTATTCCTGCCAGGAGGCACAGAACCTGAATTAAACCAACAGGAGATAGCCAGGCAACCCCAAATCATGGGGGGATATTTTAATAAAATTCTTTGCTAATAGTCTTGCCAAGAATGTCACCAGACAAAAAACAAAAGCAGAGAAAGAATTCTGTTTAAAGTGTAATGGGACATTAACAAGGGAAATGTGTGATTCTAGAATTAACCTGGCTTGAAGGGAAAAATAAAATAAAAACCTGAGACACCTAAAGAAAGTTGAATTTGTACTCTATGTGGACTTTATATTAGATGTTCATGCTATATGTTTGGTATGCTTCCTACGTTTGATAATTGTACTGTAGATGTTTTAGTCTACCATGAGAAGATACTTATTATTTTCATTATCGTTTTTGGTGCTGGGAATTAACCCAGGGCCTCACACATGCTAAGCATGCCCTGTTCCACAGGGAAACACCCCAACCCCTAATTCAAATTCTTTGAATTCTTAAGATTCTGAATGTCATGCTACATGATTCAACAAAATAATATGACTTAATTCAAAAAAATAGCAAGACTTTGTTGAGGAAAGAATTTTCCTTTGTTAGTTGACCCTTGTCCCTAGTTCCTGAGAGTAGACTGTAAACCCTTATAATTTGCTGAATAGAAGAAATGCCTCAGTTATTATTGATGAGGGGACCCTTGACCTACATTTTATAGTCTATATTAATGAAATTATTTAAGATAAATAATGAAATTGTTTAACAATCAGATTATTTAAATGGTCTTATGTAACAAGGACCAATTATGTGATCAGAGGGTTGAGGCTTTGAGCTAGGTGATTTCTGCCCAAACACTGAGGAAGAGAGGTAGCTGAATAGTGAGTCGTGTGGTCAATACTTCAATCAGTCATACCTGCTTTATCAGTGGAGATGGTCTCCCAACCTGGTCACCACACCAATCTACTAATCTAATACAACTATGCTATAGATGTTTTTCTTAAATTTTTTATTTGTTCTTTTTAGTTACACATGCTGGTAGAATGTATTTTCACATATCATATATACATGAATATAACTGTCCATTCTTGGGGTTTTATATGATGTGCAATTACACTGGTCATGTATCCATATATGAACACAGGAAAGCTATGTCTGATTCATTCTACTGTCTTTCCCATTCCCAAACCTCTTCCCTTCCCCTCATTCCCCTGTGTCCAATCCAGTGAACCCCATTCCTCCTCCCTGCCCCCACCTATTGTGAATCAGCATCCGCACATCAGAGAGAACATTCAGCCTTTGGTGTTTGGAGATTGGCTTATTTCACTTAGCATGATATTCTCCAGCTCCACCCTTTTACCAGTAAATGCCATCATTTCATTCTTCTTCAAGACTGAGTAATATTCCATTGTTTATATATGTGTATATATATCTATGCATATATGTATATCATTTTTTCTTTATTCATCTGTTGAGGACACCTAGGTTAGTTTCATAGCTTAGCTATTGTGAATTGAGCTGCTATGAACATTAATGTGTCACTATAGTATGCTGATTTTAAGTCCTTTGGGTATATACTGAGGAGTGGGATAACTAGGTCAAATGGTGGTTCCATTCAAAGATTTTTTTATCAATTTTTTTATTTGTTCTATTTTTTTGTACATAACAGTAGAATACATTCAAACATTTTGATAGATCATGCGTGCATGGAGTATAATCTCTCATTTTTCTGATTATACATATTGTAGGATCTCCATGTCCCTTTCCAGAGAGGTTGCACGAATTTGCAGTCCCACCAGCAATGGATGAGCCAAACTTTTTCCCTAATATCCTCACCAACATTTATTTTTATTTGTATTCTTTTTTTTTGGGGGGGGGGGATGACCTGGGATTGAACTCAGGGGCACTCAACCACTGAGCCACATCCCCAGCCCTATTTTGTATTTTATTTAGAGACAGGGTCTCACTGAATTGCTTAGGGCCTCACTAAGTTGCTGAGGTTGGCTTTGGACTCCTGATCCTTCTGCCTCAACCTCATGAGCCACCAGGATTATAGGTGTGTGCCACTGCACCTAGTGTTACTTGCATTCTTGATAATTGCCATTCTGGCTGAAGCGAGATGAAATCTCAGTGTAGTTTTAATTTGCATTTCTCTAAATGAGATCATTCATACTTCCTCTTCTGTGAAGTATCTGTTCAGTTCCTTTGCCCATTTATTGATTGTGTTATGTTTTAGTCAGGGTTCTCTAGAGGAACCACATCAATAGGAGGCATAATTATATAAAGGGAATTTATTAGATTTGCTTACATGACCAGAAGCTGTATAGTCCATAACGGCCCTCGGTAGGCTGGAGAGCTACAGGAACCAGTAGCTAAGTAGTCTAAGAAGCTGAAGCCTCAGAACAAGAGGGATCAACAGTGCTGTCCCAGTCTAAGATGGAAGGCATCTGGAAACTCACAGGAGAATCACTAGCAGAGTCTGCTTTGGAAGAGTGAAGGAACAAGAGTCTGATATCCTCAGGCAATCAGAACAGCAACCCAAGAACCCATTCAAGGAGAATCAAGCTTGCATTTGCTGTTGCTTCCTTGTTCTTCCAACTTTTATTCCTTATAAGACACCATCCTAGTGGACTGTGTTGCCTATGCTAAAAGAGGGTCTCCACTTCAGATCCATATCCCAAATGCCAATAATTCCTAGATACAGCCTCATTGACACACCCAGGAGCCTCTTAATCTTCCATATCTCTTAATTCAATCAACTCAACAATTCAAATTAACCATTACTCATTTTTTTGATGTTAAGTTTTTTTTCATTGTACACAAATGGAATACAACTTTTCACATTTATCTGGTTGCACACGACAGAGGGTCATACACCATTTGTGTAATCATACATATACGTAGGGTAATGATGTTCATCTCATTCCACCATCTTTCCTTCTCCCTGTCACCTTGCCTCCCTTCCTTCCCTCTACAAAATCCAAAGTTCCTCCATTCTTCGCTTATCCCCTCTGCACCCCATTATGTAACAGCATCCACTTATCAGAGAAAACATTTGGCCTTTGGTATTTTGAGATGGGCTTATTTCACTTAGCATGATTTTTTCCCAACTCTATCCATTTACCTTCAAAAGGGATAATTTTATTCTGCTTTATGGCTGAGTAATATTCCATTGTGTATATATACTACAGTTTCTTTATCCATTCATCTATTGAAGGACATCTAGGTTGATTCCACAATATAACTAATGTGAATTGAGCTGCTATAAACTTTGATGTGGCTGCAACACTATAGTATACTGTTTTTAAGTCCTCTGGGTATAAACCAAGGAGTGGGATAACTGGGTTAAATGGTAGGTCCATTCCAAGTTTTCTGAGGAATCTTCATAATGCTTTCCTGAGTGGCTGCCCCAATTTGCAGTTCCACAAGAAATGTATGAGTGCACCTTCCCCCCAAAACCTTGCCATCCCCTATGTTTACTTGTATTCTTGATAATAGACATTTTAATTACAGTAAGATGAAATCTTTGGGTAGTTTTGATTTGCATTTCTTTAATTACTAGAGATGTTGTACATTTTTTTCATATAGTTGTTGACCAATTGTATGGCTTCTTCTGTGAAGTGTCTGCTCAGTTCCTTAGCCCATTTATTGATTAGCTTCTTCATATTTTTGGTGTTAAGTTTTTTGAGTTATATATAAATTCTGGACATTAGTGCTCATTAAGGTTTGGATGTGAGGTGTACACATGTGTGAGACAGTGCAAGAAGATTGATAGGAGCAAAGATTGGGTTGTAAGAGTCTTAACCAAATCAGTGAATTAATCCTGATGGGATTAATGGAAGGGGTAGGGTGTGGCTTGAGGAAGTGAGAATTGGGGTGTGGCAATGGGGTATATATTTTTTATTTGGAGAGTGAAGTCTCTCTGCTTTCTGATGATACAAGCTGCTTCCCTCTGCCATGCTCTTCCACCAAGATGTTCTGCCTCACCTTGAGCCCTGAGGAATGGAGCCAATCTTCTGTGGACTAAGACCTCTGAAACCGTGAGCCCTCGAATAAACCTTTTCTCCTCTATAATTGTGCTGGTCAGATCATTTAGTCACAGCAGTGAAAAAGCTGACTAAAATAGTGCTCTGTCTGAAGTGTGTGTGATAAAGATTTTCTCCCACACTGTAGACTCTCTCTTCACATTATTGATTGTTTCCTTTGCTGAGAAGAAGCTTTTTAGTTTGAGTCCATCCCACTTATTATTTCTTGTTTCTATTTCTTGCACTTTCTATAGTCTTGTTAAGGAAGTCTGGTCCTAAGCCAACATGATGAAGATTTGGTCCTACTTTTTCTTCTATTTGGTGCAGGGTCTCTGGTCTAATTCCTAAGTCATTGATCCATTTTGAGTTGAGTTTTTTGCAGGGTGAGAGTTGCAGGTTTAATTTCATTTTGCTACATATGGATTTCCAGTTTTCCCAGCACCATTTGTTGAAGAGACTATCTTTTCTCCATTGTATGTTTTTGGCACCTATGTCTAGTATGAGATAACTGTATTTATGTGGGTTTGTCACTGTGTCTTCTATTCTGCACCATTGATCTACCTGTCTATTTTGGTGCCACTAACATGCTGTTTTTGTTACTATTGTTCTGTAGTATAGTTTAAGATCTGATATTGTAATACCTTCTGCTTCACTTTTCCTGCTGATTGCTTTGACTATTCTGGGTCTCTTATTCTTCCAAATGAATTTCATGATTGCTTTCTCTATTTATATGAGGTACATCATTGGGATTTTAATTAGAATTTCACTGAATCTGTACTTTTGGCAGTATAGACATTTTGACAATATTATTTCTGCCTATCCAAGAACATGGGGGATCTTTCTATCTTCTAAGGTTTTCTTTAATTTCTTTCTTTAGTGTTCTGTGGTTTTCATTGTAGAGGTCTTTCACCTCTTTTGTTAGATTGATTCCCTATGTTAAGTTTTTTGAGTTCTTTATATATTCTGGAGATTAATTTTTTATGTGAGGTGCAGGTGGCAAAGAATTTCTCTCATTCTGTAGGCTCTCTTTTCGTGTTCTTGATTGTTTCCTTTGCTGTGAAGAAGTTAAGTTTGATGTCGTTCCATTTGTTGATTCTTAATTTTACTTCTTGTGCTTTAGGAGTCTTGAGGAATTTGATTCCTAATTTAACATGAGGGAGATTTGGTCCTACTTTTTCTTCTAGTAGGCACAGGGTCTCTGGTCTAATGCCTATGTCACTGGGCCACTTTGAGTTGAGTTTTTTACAGGGTTAGTGATAGAGGTTAATTTAATTTTATTATATGTGGATTTCCTGTTTTCCCAGCACCAGTTTCAAAGAGGCTACCTTTTCTCCAATGCATGATTGTGGCAACCCTTGTCTAGTATGAGATAACTGTAGTTATGTGGATTTGTTTGTGTCTTTTATTCTGTACCATTGGTATTCATGTCTGTTTTTGTGTCAATACCATGCTGTTTTTGTTACTATAGTGCATAGTATAATTTAAGGTCTGGTATTATGATGCCTTCTGCTTAGCTTTCATCACTGAGGATTGCTTTGGTTATTCTGGACTTCTTATTTTTCCAAATGAATTTCATGACTGCTTTTACTATTTCTATGAAAAATGTCATTGGAATCTTAATAGGAATAAGAATCTTTGGATTGTTTCATGGTGTAAACTTCTATGTGGAGGTGAGTTCTTGCTTTTATTAATGCACTTAATTTTACAATATGAACATAGGTTAAAGGAACAGATTAGCAAAAATCAAGGCACCTTCTGGGCAATATGTCAATAACCTGTGTTAGAGATGATGATGGATGATAAAGACAGGAGAAGGCAGAGGAAGATAAAGTTAGGAGTACAATTCATTATGTGGGAAAGTCACATGGAACTGGAAGACTACATACTGAGAGAGTTAGGGGAGGGGGACAGATTAAGAGTAATTCTTAGGTTTCCCATGTGAGTGACAGCATGGAGGATAGTGTCGTCATTAGGACTGTAGCCCATCTGAAATGAGATAATGTACTTCCTTTCAGACATATTTAGACATGTGAAAATACGGTGTATTAGGGTTCTTTATAGAAGCATAACCACTAGGAATATATACATCTCCTGAGAACTGGTGTGGTGGCAGGAGATTTATGGAAGTCCCTGAGTCCAAAGTCCACAGAACAGGACTTGAAGATCTGAGGCAGGAGCAGATGAATGTCCTAGCTTAAGAAGAGAGAGAGTTCATTCTTCCTCTACCTGCTTTTCTCCTTAGATGATAGTGGATTGGATCATGACCAATGACTTCACATTGGTGAAGGTGAAATCTTCTTCACTCAGTTTACTGACTCAATAATCTCTTCCAGAAACACACTCACAGTCACATCCAGAAACAATATAAAAAATTTTTACCAGCTATCTGAGCATCTCTTAACAAACTCAAGTTAACACATTAAATAATCATCACAGTAAGTATATTTAGCACTCAGCTTAGAAACAAAAAGGCCAAATTTACCGAATATAGATGGAAGGTGACATTATTTTTCAGGGTATCGTGATTTTTTCTTCATTAGCATGTAAATTGCTTGAGCACAGGGACGCTCAACTCTTTCTTCAATGCTGTATCCCCAGTACATAAAGAAATGTCTTGCACATAGTGGGCCTTAAGTAATTATCAACTGAATGAAGTTGATAAATGAACTAGGGAGAAAGATGATTCTATGTCAAATTATTGGACACCCCAACATTGCTGACCTACGTATTGTTCCCTAGTATTGCAACATGGATTGCTTTTTCTTCCAAATTTAAGAATCCATTATAAGTTAAAGTCTGTGTTAGATGAAACCTTATATTTTAAGACAGTAGTTCCTTACACTTCTGCTGCTCTACTCCTGGGATCTCCACCTGGTACTCCAGGCACATGACTCCCCTCTCCTCATCTCCTCTACCAAAACCAGTTCATTCAAAATGAGGAGTATTTGCTGATCTTGAAAGTGAGGTGACTTTATGTTCATAGAATACAGAAAGAACAAATCACTGATAGTGAAGTTTCAGGCATTGAATAGCTGTAAACACTATCAAGAATCGACGGAAAACAAAGATGTCATGAGAGACACAGAACCTCTTTGCATCTTGGTGTTCTCACCTGCATATATTATTAATTATAGCTTTTTACTTCCCTTTTCAAGGGGATGGTGCCAAAATAAAACACCAAATTAGGAATCATGTTGTCTAGCTCTTGTTTTATTCTGAGCACATTGTAAAATAGCTCTCTCTGCATAGCAGTCCCTTAATTAATACCTTTGTACTACCTGTTGAAGGATTTCAGGAGAAAGATCAGGTAAAGATGGATTTAATTCATTGTAAAATGCCATTCCTGCAGTTATATACTTCATAGAATCAGTTCGTGGAATTCAGGTTTTGATGAGACATATTTACAACCAACTCATTTTTAATGCTTGCCCAGATGATGGACCTAAAACTTTGTAAAATGTGGATATATGAAGCTATAGGAAAGGGTCACTATAAACAGGTTTTCTGGGAAATTTTTTTGATTTTCCATATGGTATTAGGATTAATTGCAGAGATATCCACTTATTTCTGATTAACACTTTTAAAAAAGAAATACATTATGTAGGAAACATGGTATGAACCCATGGGAATGGGAATTAAACAAAACCAAAGCAAATCGTCTCTGTGTGTGTGTGTGTGTGTGTGTGTGTGTGTGTGTGTGTTTGGATACAACAAGATGAATACCATATAATTACAGTATTATACTAAACAAGCTATCATTGAGGTAGGCACAAACTACAGTAAGAACTTGAAGAAGTGGTAATAAATCTTCCACCTGGATCCAGGGTCTTGGTCTAATCCTTTCTCCCATGGTCTTTGTGCTAGCAATCAATGTGTCCAATGAGAGCCACAGAGAGTGTTTTCCTCATTGGGAAAACACCTTTGTTCAAACTTTTGTGTTCATCAATGATGTCTGGATGGAACTTGGAAGACTCCATGGTGTGAGAAACAAGGAAGTGGCTTGTTCTAAAGCCTGTTTGTGAATGGAACAGCTTATACTGAGACTCATGGTTTCAGAGGTCTTAGTCAGCTGACTCCATTCCTTGGGGCTGGTTCCATTCCTTGGGACTCAAGGTGAGGCAGAACATCATAGTGGAAGAGGGTGGCAGAGGGAAACAGCTTACATGATGATCAGGGAGCTGAGAGAGACTCCACTCTCCATATGTAAAATATATACCGTAAAGGATGCCCCCAGGGACCCACCTCCTCCAGCCTTACCCAGCCTTCCTTCAGTTACCACTCAGTTATTCCCATCAGAGGGATCATTCACTGATTGGGGTAAGACTCTTGCAGCACCATCATTTCTCCTGGAATCCTTCCTGCATTTTCTCACACATGAGCTTTTGGGGATACTTCACATCCAAACTATAACAGCAACACAAACTTATTAAGACAGATTCCTAGAGTTTTATGTATGGATTAGATTCATCCTACTCAGGTTCAAAGTGTCATGAACAGAATTAACTCTGGAAAAGACACCCACCCCTCTTTTCTATCTCCCTAAGATCATCCTGCAGTTTCACACTGTTATCTTGCTGGACTCTTCAGAGCTACTTAATTATGTGCATGATTCTGACTTATTGTGTTTTCCTTTTCTGACCCATCTTAAGGGAGAGGTGTCTTCCTTCCCATGCACTTTTTACCATTTAGTCTAAGGGTAGAATAGATGTTTTCCTTGTTTTTCATTGCTACTTAGCCCCCTAAACCCACCTGTAATGAATCTACTATCAGTAGACTATACCACTGCATACCCTCTTTTGTTCAGTTACCTGTAGATTCCTGAGCTATAGACTCATTATGTTCCTCTGGGATTAACTTCTGGCTCATGGGTCCTCATGACAACACCACTGTCATAGCTCTAGTTGATTTCATCAACCATTAAGAGGATCCTTCTTCTATCCCAGACTCTCATTCTTTTTATTTACGCTTCTTCAACAAGTGTCATTCTCAGTCTAGCTTATGCCACTCACTACCCCCATGGCTGAAAACTAGAGTTTGCCCTTAATAGCAGGAAGTCACAAGTTATTCAAATTTGAACAGTCACTTCTCTGACTAGTGTTTCTTCCCCCTGCCCAGATTACTCTTCTTCTTCCTATCTCTGTCTTTCCACCCCACTAGAAACTACAAACCACTGACCTACTTGTTTTATCCCTCTTTCATCCCCCTCATGGCCTCACTTCCCTGTAGACAATATGTCCTCATTTTTGTGGCACATGATCACAGTCATTCTCTTCAATTATTAAACTCTTCTCCCTCTATCTTGTTTAAAAATGCTGACAAAACTACCTTAGTCAAGTTTGTCTCCTTTTAATTTCACCAAAATACCCACACTTCTTTATTTGTTGGAAAAGTATTTCACCAAGATTTCTGGGTGTCATATAACTTCATGGTCATTATTTGATGTTTCATTAATTTGTTTTTTCTCTTATTTTGAGACGTGTTTTTCCAATTTCATCAAACATACAGGTCACCTGGGAATCTGGTTAGAATGCTGGTGCTCATTCTGGGATATCTGGGAGAAGGGTCTGAAATTCTGCATTCTGAAGCAGTTCCTTTTAGAATTTACTGCAGATCCATAGACCACACTTTAAACAGCAAGTTGCTATGCTAAGCTACTATTATGTATTTCTTCTCCTTCCTGGAACCTCTCTCTCCTCTGCCATTCATATTTAACTGATGGCTTGCTCCTTCTTGTACTGAAAAATTTTGAAGCCTCCAGATATTTCAAATACTACATCCATTCATTTTATTACACCTATGTCCACACACTCTGCTGCCTTTTTGTAACCAGAGATGTCCTGGCTGAGCCATTATCTGTGGCAACACCTGTGGGTACCAAGTTCCATCTGTCTCACCAACCAAGCCCACTCTTGCAGATTTCGCCTCTTGTCCCTGAGTCCTCATTTTGATTTCTATCTACACTGATTAATTCCCATTAGCCTACAAGTATGCTGCTGTATCTCTGATTTTTAAAAACTATAAAAGCAATTATTATAATGATAGTGAAGTACTATAATAAAAAGTATTATAAAGCAATAATCTCTGAAATTGTCTTTTGCCTGCAGCTAGTACCCATTGTTGCACTCTTTTTTACAGAAGAATGACTTGAAAGAGTTGTCTACATTCATTGTTTCTAATTCATTTTATCCCATTTTCTCCTCAACTCACTCTGATGGCTTTACACTCCCCTCAGCCTGCATCTACCAAAATTGCTCTGTGAGGTCACCAATAAATTCATGTTGCTAAATTCAATAAAAAATCCTCAATTATTATCTTACTTGTTTTATTTTGTATGGCTGAACATTTCTTTTCCTTAAAAGTTGCTTCACTTGGCTTCCGAACCTACATGCTGTCCTCCTGGTTAGTTATCCTCTGAAGGCAGTCCTCCCCAGTCTCCTTTGCTGAATCTCTGTAGTCTTCTTGACTTTTTAAGACTGAAGATTCTTTTCAGGGCAATTGTTTGAACTTTCACTTTTTTGTTTCTGTGATTACTCCCCTAAGATGACAAAATTCATAGTAAATTATGCTATGGCATGTATGTATATGTCACAGTGAATCTCACTACTAAGTATGATTACAAAACACTAATAAAAACATAAAAGAAAAGAAAAAAAGGAAAGTAGTCTCCTTCTAGGGACCATGGATTATAAAAATTTTCTCTCTTTTCTTTTAAAATTTGCTTTCAGGGTTAATATATAACATATTGCCTAAACTATATTTTAAGAGTGAAAGAGGATCCTAAAGTAATTAAGTTATATAAAATATTTATTTATTGGTATAAAATTTGTTTTATTATACAAGTGGATATATAAAGGTGTTCTACTAAAAACTATTTTCAAACATAAAATTGTTGCCAGGTGTTGTGGCACATGCCTGTTATCCTAGTGACTCAGGAGGCTGAGGCAGGAGGATCTCAAATTCAAAGTGAGCCTGATCAACTTAGTGAGGACCTAAGCAACTCAATGAGGCCCTGTCTCTAATAAAATAGAAAAAAGGGCTGAGGATGTGGCTCAGTGGTTAAGCACCCCAGGGTTCAATCCCCAGTACCAAAAATGAATAAAATAAAATTGTTTCTTTAATAGTGGAAATAACCTAAATTTGTACATGTATTAACATCAAATAACAAGCAATGTAATTATCACTGATAATTATTAATTTACTTCAATGAGTTTCTTAGTTATATCTGTGTTTAATACCAGGCCCTCAGTAGTTTTATAAAATATATATTGCAACATGATGTTATTATTTTCAGTGTCTTCATAAAATTTCCAACAGAGATCTTCAAAGTTGCAATCCATGGTTAGTATGTTTACAATGTTCTTTCTTTATTTGATCTTAAATTTCAAGATTTATATTAAAATAAATAATATTTGAAGCCAAATGTATTATAATAAAGCTCCACAATGATGATAATCTAACAGTTTATGAAAAAATGTGTATCTTTGAGGATGTTTTTGAACCAGTGAATCTGATAATCTTGGAGGTTCTCTACTTCAGATATTTTCTTTCAATAGACCAGCCAGACTAGCATTTTTTTTTCTGTGACTCATATAGAAAGCATCTTAGTGGCCAAAGTTTTTATATACTTTATCTATGAGAGTTTTCAAATTTCTAAATTATCCATTACTTTCTACCGTAGTGATTCTTCCTCTGCAGCATTTACTATTTGGTATCATCTTTCCTATTACACACACATTCCTTCAATCAACCCTTTTCATTTTCATTAGATGTTGTCTTAGTGCCCTCATGCTACTATAACAAAACACTGGAAACTGGGTAATTGATAAGCCATAGAAACTTATTTCTTACTGTTCTGGAGGCTGTAAAGTCCAAGATCATAGAGCCAACGGAGGTCATGCCTGGTGAGGAATTGTATCACGCATGGCATTTTCTTGTGACATCCTCATCCTCACATGTTGGGAATGGATGAACACTGTATCCTCACATTGTTGAAGGAGTGGAAGGGCAAAAATAAATGAACACTGTTTTCAGAGGGAAGAAAAGATGAAAGAGCCAGGCAGCTCCATGGATCCTCTTTTTATAATCCCATTCGTAAGAACAGAGTACACATGAATTTATCATTTCCCAAAAGACGCCATCTTTCAACAGCCTCACCTTGGGTAGTTCCAACCTACAAATTTTCCAGGGACACATTCATTTGAATCATAGCAGATGTCTTTTTATATCATTTCCATCAATCAGACTATTTCTTTCTATTTCTTATGTATTTTATTATAAAACAAGACTGAATATTTACACATATGTGTACACATATGTATGCATGTACATATGCAATACAGTTAGTTCTTACCCAAGTTAAACTCTTTTCATATATTGACTACTACATTCTCCCCTTGGTTTTTGCTATTACCACCATTTTTTTTAAATGTATCCCCAAGCAAGTTTGTTCTGCTGCATAAATAGAAACTCTCCAGACTTGGAACATGTCTGTGCATAGAATGAATGAATCACTTTCTTCTTTATTGTCTATCTATGTCCTTTCCGAATTTTCTTCCTCTATTTAAAGTTTCAGTGTGCACATCCCTTGACCTGTGATTTGTTATTTAGCAGACATTCATTTTGTCTGAATTTACCGGAGAGAAAAGAGAGATGCCTGGTTGTTCACCTCTAAAGGTTGAGGTTTTATTTCTTGATAAGATAAAGCTGCCCAGAGATTTTTGTTTATTGTTTGTTTATTTCTTTGTGTTACCAGAAATAACAAATGAACACCTATAAGCTACAGAGAACACCCCTCATATGGCTTTTCTAGGCCAGTCATTTCCTATTACTTAACTCATAAAATTTGCTTTAAAAACAAAGTTTAGACAGATTTTAGCATATCCCTCACAAATTACATAATCTGTAACCATTATTGGAAAAATACACATTTGGTAAGTACATAATGACATCAGATGAATATCTTTAACCTGGTATCATTGTTAACCATATCAATCATATTCATGGCTTTTATTTCTTTCAGCATAATATTTAACTTGAAGTAAATCTATGGATTATCAGATCTTGATTTATTCAATTTTAGTTGAATGATTGGAGACTTGAATAGTCACAAAAGGAATTTTAAAAGGTTTTGAAATGATAGCTATTCAGGATATTGTGGTACACACCAGCAAAAGTCCTATGCACAAAACATCGAAAATATAGGAGGGGCTAATTTTAGTAAAAAGAAATTAACAATATAAGAACATTTAGTTAACAAATAACCAGGTTAGTGAGTTCATAGATGAGAGATTATTAATTCCTCAAATTTATTCTGTATAAAACTTTCAGAAACAGTTGAATCTAAAACTCTATCGAGGTCAAAGTTACAGCAGTCATTATCTTTCACCAGGCTTAATTTCAAACTTTGACTCCTAATTTCAAACTCAGGAAATAGATTTGAAATATGGAGTCTTGAAATGAATAATGTGTGGCAGAGAATGTTTGCTCAAGAGAAGTATGGACTCTAGAGAGAGCAAAGTCCCACAATGGAGTTTGTTAAAGGAATGGCTTTGTCTGAGGATTCAGTCATTAAGTATCAGCACATTTACATAAACAATAGGCATCTTTTGCAGTCTTTGCCAATGCTTTTTATTGCACGTCTTCTCAGTTGCAATTCAAAATACAATGGTAACTCTCAGATAAAAATGAGAATGTATTCAGGTGCAGACTCTTCCTACTCTAGGTATGTTGGCCAAGATCGTTCTGCTATATGATTAAAGTTGAGGTGCTTAAAGTGCCTGTGAATATGGGTATAGGCTGATACTATTACAGGAATTTCAGGTAAGATAAATAATAAATATTTATCCAGGTACTCAAATGCTGCAATTGACTCAAAAGATGCACTTGACTCTATGTTTCTTTGGCTGCTCTTTAATTTTTTGTTAATTTTTTTTAAATAAGGAATATTATTTAAAGAGGAAGATTGAGTTTTTTAAGTGCTACTCTTTGTATTCAGGAGAATATGTTTTCTGAATTTTCTCTAACAGTATCAACCTATACCTATATTTAGAGGCATCTTAAGCACCTCAACTTCACTCATATAACAGATCTGTTGGCTAACAGATCTTAGCCAACATACCTAGAGTAGGAAGAGTCTGCATGTTCATCACAGGGGATGTTGAGAAGGCCCAGGAAGAAATTGTATTTTATCTCCAAAGCAGTGGCAGTGATAGCAGCCATAGTAGGAGAAATAAGTTTTGGGAAACAATTCTCCATTGTGTCTCTCATGCTTCTGCACATTTTGTGTGTAGAATCATAGATGGGTTTTATACCAAAGTATCTTTTCAAAGATGGGTGTGTATATATCAGCTGTGAAAGATGGAGATAATTTCTCTTTCTAGAGGGCAGAGAAAGAGCTGTTTGCTATGCAGTAGAATAAAGATGCCTCCTCTTTGGTCAAAGTTTGGACAAGTTTGCTGGAATTCCTTTTCAACATTACGAGGGTTCCCTAAGTTCAGAATCCCCCAGCCATGATGGACCACACTGGGTGCATAGCATCCTTCTGGCACTCTGTTCCCCGTGTCCTCTGGGGACTTTGGAGGCAATTAGAACTGACATGAGCATGACGTTCACACTGCCTGCTCTGTAGGAGTGATAGTCATTTGTCTCTAATCTTGGAGACAAATGCCAGCATTCATAAAGTCTAGGAGACAAATTACCAACATTCATAAAATAGGCATATTTTAAATTTGAAAAGCACATAAATAGATAAAAAAAACCTCAGAACCTTTGAAGTTCTTCACATAATTTGATGGCAGCAGCAGAATACCACTATTTTTTTAATCACTAAATCAGAAAAGGCAATACCAGAAGAGGAAGAGTTGAATGAAGAGATTGAACAACAGTCAGAAAACAACTAAGAAAATCACACTATTAAATTCTTACCTACCAAAAATTACTTTAAATAAAAATTCTCCAATTAAAATAAGTACAGTGCCTGAATAGATTAAAGAGATCAAACTTCTCTTTCTGTTCCTACATGCCATCTTCACTATATTCACTGTAACTGAGGATACACGCAGTCTGAAAGGGAAGCAATGGAAAAAGTTATTCCATGCATACAGTAACCAGAAGAACAGGACTGGAGAGAGTTATATCAAACAAAAAGGAGTTTAAGTTCAGAGACAAAAGGTCATATATAATGACAAGGACGTAAATGTACAAGATTATATAAAAATTTTAAATAAACATTCAACATCAGGGTCACAAATGTTAACGAAAGTAAAAGGAGAACTTGACAGCATTACACTAGACAGTAGAGGACTTTAATACCCTACTTTCAACAATGGATAGATCATCTAGACAAAATATCAATACAGAAATCAATATTGATCAACACTATGAATCAAATATATTTAATGAACACATAGTATTCCATCCAACAGCAGAAGAATGCACGCTCTTTTCAAGCACACTCAGAATATTCTCCAAAATATATCATGATAGGACATAAGGTCAAACTTAACAAATTTAAAGGTATTAAAATCATATTAAGTAATTTTTCTGAACATAGTGATTTAAAACTAGAAATCAAGGAAAATTTGCAAATCAGAGATACAAAACACATGTTCTTGATCAACCAGTGGACCAAAGAAGAAATTAGAAGGAATGTTTTTTTAAGAAGAAACTATCTTGAGACAAATGAAAATGGAAATGCCACATAACAAAACTTATGGGATATAGACAAAGTAGTTCTAAGAAGTTAATAGTGCTAAATGCCTACATTAAGAAAAAGAAAAAGCTTGAATAAACAGCCTTACATTACACCTCAGCAAACTAGAAAAAGGAGAACAAACTAAAGGAAAAATCAGTAGTAGGCAGGAAATAATGAAGATAAGGACAGAAATAAAGAAAATAAATACTAGAAAAATAATAGAAAAAAAATCACTGAAACCAAGAGTGGTTTGTATTTTTAAAAATATGAATAAAATTTAACAAGCTTTTATCATTAAAAGGCAAAAAGGAAGCCTTAAATAAAATTTTAAATAAAAGAAGGGATATTCCAACTGGCACCATAGAAATACAAAGCATCTTAGAAGACTATTATTCAACAATCATTATATAAGACATTGTACAACATTGAAAAATTGATGAGTTACCAGAAATACTCAACTTGCTAAGTCTGATTCATAATTAAGTAAAAAATCTATGCAAACCAGTAACAAAAAGTATATTTGATCAATAATTAAAAACCTTCCAAGAAAGTAACATCTTGCACCTAAAAGCTCCCTGGATAAATTCTTCCAAATATTAAAAGAATTAACACCAGTCCTACTCAATCTCTTCAAAATTTCAAAGAGTAAGGGACATTTTTAAATTCTTTTTACAAGATCATCATTACCCTGACATCAAAACTAGGAAAAGACACTAAGAAAAGAAAGAATGAAAAAGAAAGAAGAGAGAGAGAGAGGGAGAAGTAAGGGAGAAAGAGGGAGAGAAGAGAATGAAAGAAAGGATAAAAAGAAAGAAGAAAGAGAAAGGGAGGAAGGAAAGAGGGAGGGAGGGAGGAAGATTGATTAGAGGCCGATATCTTTGATGAATAAAAATCTTCAACAAAATACTAACAGACTGAATTAAACATCCCATAAAACTTATCACACAGGTAGGGTTTCTCTCTGAGATACAAGGATAGCTAGATAACCTTAAATCAATAAATGTATTATACCACAATAATGGAATAAAGTTTAAAATGTTATGATCATTTCAATAAGTGCAGAAAAATAATAAAAAAAACTCAGCATCATTTCATTACAAAATATCAGAAAGTTGAATATAGAATGAATGTATCTCAACATACTAAAGGTCATTTATGACAAACCCACTGCTAACATATATATCCAGAACAAGACAAGGATACCCACTTCCACACTTCTATTCACTATAGAACTGGAATTACTAGTCAAAGTAATTAGGCAAGAAAAGCAAATAAAATGTATCTAATGCAGAAAGGAGGAATTTGTTTCTCTTTTCAGATTGTTTTACATATTGAAAACTCTAAAGACTCTCAAAAAAGCTGTTAGAATTAATGAAAAAATTTAGTATATTTGCAGGATACATAACTAACATGCAATAATCTGGTAATATTTCAATACACCAATGACAAACTATCTGAAAGCAAAATCAAGAGGGCAATTCCATTTTCAATATCATCAAACAATAAAATATTCAAGAATAATTTAAATAATAATTTAATTTAATAATTTAGATTTAAACCCTCTTCCTATAGCACAATTATTAGGAAAAAAGTACATGTTCTGCTGAAATTTATCTTCTTAAATATTATGCTTTAGGTCAAATGTTTTGAGAACTATTATGCTACATCATAATAATCATTTTACAATTCTTTATATGTGCACCAATACACATCATACAGGTATATACACATAATATATAAATGTGAAACTATTATTTCATTACAAATTTTCTTTCTTTTGTTTTGTCTTTTTTTTTTTTTTTTTTGTTCTTCCTTCCCATTCTCAGTCCTACCCAACTCCTGAAACCCACCATTAGTAGATACTAGTAAATATTACTGGTTTCCTAACAGGCACATTCCAGCCTTGGACTTTAATGTAAGTGTGGCTATAGGAATGTTTCTAGCAATGAAATGCAAGTAGAGATCAATGTTTTCCAGTGACCCAAAGAGTCAGGTAGCTGCTGTTTTCTCTCTGTGCCATCATAACCTCTAAAGTACCATATCAAGTCAGCAGATTAGGACCTACTGGCTGACTTCATGCTTTTGTAAATAAAATGTTTGGGGAATATATTCTCACCCATTAATTTGCATCTAATCTATGCTTTTCTACTACCACGATAAAAATTTGTAGTTGCTCCAGAGACCCTATGAATTGAACTGCAGGACCTACAAATTCTAAGATCTTTACTATATGATCCTTTAGAAAAATGTTAACTGCCCTCTCTCCAGATGATGTTTATCAGCTTGGTTCTTAGAGTGATGAATATGCAAGATGAGAGAAAAATAAAAGCTTCTTGTGTTAATCCAGCAAGATTTTGGATTACATGATAAATATATACACTTTGATGCTATTTCAAAAATTAAAACAATTAAATAAATATATATCAAAATGTTGGAATGAAAAAATTGAGATTTGCTTGTTACCATAACACAGTGTAGACTTGGTAGATTAATATAGAAACTGATGACTAGAAGAAGAGTGCTTGCCATAGCAAGAATAATAAAGTAAGCATGATTTATCGGGGACCAGACTTAAAGGAAACTGTTCTGAGAGGCTGGTCCAAAAAATTCAGAATACATATGATGATAATATAATTGAAACAATGTTATGTGTGATGATTTTGAAGGTAGCTAATATATTTAAAAATTCACAGCTCTGAAAATATAGGCTGGGAATTCAGTTAGTATAGTATTTATTAGAAAAGTGTCTTTAACAGCTGGAATAAGACTGCACTGGCTTCAGGACAAAGAAAGCTGAATTGGCTGGACATTGTAGCCAGGGACAGAATCACTGAAACTACCAACACACTAATTGTGAAAACCGCTAATGGCAATAATGTGTCTCAGAGTAAAGTTCAAAACAGAGTTGTGGAGACCAAAAAGTCCTTTCAACTAGCTCAAATGTTTGAAGAAAAACAAACACAGAGTCTTATTAACCCAGGATATATAAAATTAGCAGAGGGGATAAAGGGGAGGAGGAAAGAAAAAAAGCAGAGGGGGTAGGATCATGCCTAATAATGAGCTGAAGATATATAAATCATTACACAGTAGTTAGATAATATTTTATGTGCCTATCATTGCTCATATACCAAAACCAGTAAAGACTGCAAAACAAAACAAAATAGTTATTGTTTATATCTTACCTATCAAATATTCATTTTAAAAATGGAACCCTTGAAAAAGTTTATTTATATTTAATCTGAAAGAACGAATTACTTTTTTTTCTTTTAAACAAATTTGCACAAATTAAAAAATAGCAACAACAGTGGTGAACAGTAGGTGGAACAAAAATTGCATTCATCTCCCTTTATGTATGCCAATTCTTTTTATATTACCATTGGAATTCTTTGAACCTGGAATCCAGAATATCAAATCTGCAATTGCAAAGTCTTGTGATGGGCCCATGGAAATCAGAGGATTTCTTTCTCTCTTCCCCTTCCAGATATTAAACATAAAACTAGTGGCTTTCATTCTGTACTATTACAGAGTGTTTATATATACTACAGCCTAAAGATAAAGGAAATAATTTGCAGTCTGTGACAAAGAGAAGATTTTAAAGTGAATAATCCAACACTATTTTGCATTTAAAAATTTAATTATATCTAAATATATATAAGATATATATTAATAGATATATGAATATGCATATATGTCAGAATTTGAAAACTAATGTAATTCAACATAAGATCAATAGTCTAAGGAAAAACAAGACATATGATTACATCAACTAATGCAGAAAAATCATTTGACAACTTTTAGTGTCTGCTCACATTAACAACTCTCAGCAAACCAGGGATAAAATGGTTGTTCTCAACTTGAGGAAAGTTATCTACAAGTGATCCTACAGCTTACATGATACATAGCAGCAGAAGACTGAATGTTTTGCTCCTAAAATTGGGAGGAAAGCAATGAGTACACTCTAAGCCCTTCTTAGTCAAGTACTACTATTTCCAGCTATGGCAAAAGGTCAAGAAAATGGAATGAAAAGGTCTATACATTGAAAAAGAGGATTTAAAACAACACCTATTTTCAGATGACATAATTGTGTACATAGAAAATCTGGAGTCTACATAATAAGTCCTATAACCAATTAAGTAGGTTCAATGAGGTTATAGGTTATAAGATCAACACACAAAAATCAATAGTGTTTTGACATAGTATGGTTAACCTTTGGAAATTTAAACTTTCAAAACAGACTTTACAGTACATCAAAACATGAAATGTTTAGGCATATATCTGACAAAACACCAAAAGGATTATTATGATAAAGCCTAGAAAATGCTAATGAAAGGGAGTAGAGAAAAATAAAAAGAAAGATATATCTTGTTCCTGGACTAAAAATAAAGATGTCAATTCTCTCAACATAGAATATAGGTAGCATAATTTCAGTAAAAATTTTTGTAAAGACAAGCTGATCCTAAAATTCAAAGGCAAAAAAAATTGAATATATAAAACCAGCTTATTGAAGAAAATAAAGTTGGAGGAAATATGCTCCATGATTTTAAAAAATTTATAAATCTATAATAATAATAATCTACTGTGAGATCTGTGATAAATGGATCAATGGAATACAATAGAGTGTTCAGAAATAGACTACACAAGTATGACCATTTGAATTGGACAAAAGTGCAAAAAGAACTAAGTGGAGAAAAGATAGCCTTTCAACAAATGGTTTTAGATCATAGACAAAAATTTGAAATATTTTAAGAGAAAACATCTGGGAATAAAACTTTATGACCTAAAGTTAACCAAAAAATTCTTAGACATAATACCAAAAGCATGAAAAGCGATAAATTATATTGTATCAAAAATTTAAAATTGCTCTACAAAAGATATTATTGAAGTAATGAAAGGTCAACTGCAGGCTGAGAGAAAAAAAACACATTTTCAAATCATGCATTTAATGCAAGACTTTACTATAGAATATATAACATATTCTCTAAAGTCAAAGTCATGAATGCAAATTAATATGTTGGAAATGGAAATGAACAGACATTTATATGGCAAATAAACATATAAAAATATATGCTACCACATCATCTGTGAAGAAAACAAATTAAAACAATGATAAAATACTATTACACATACCTGTTAGAATGAATTGAACAAATGCACAGAAGCACACAACAGAGATATTGTGGGTGTGGTTCCAGACCACCACAATAAAGCAAATATTTCAATAAAATGAATCTCACATTTTTTTCTTTTCTAAGTGCACAAAACAGTTATGTTTACATGAAATTGTCTTTGACTAAGTGTGCAATAGCATTACACTTGAAGAAATCACGTGCATAACTTAATTTAAAAATGCTTTATTGTTAAAAAATGCTAACTATTATCTGAGCCTTTAAGTTGTAGTATTTTTGCTAGTGAAAGATTTTTTTTCCCCATAAGGGTTAGAATCTACTTTTTCCAAATTTCTTTTAATGTCGACATTGGGACTACTTTCCATAAATCATGGATGTTCTTACTGATATCGAGAATAGTGAATTATTGAAAAAATCATAAAAGTAATCCATGAGGGCTTTAATCAGCTTCTTCCAAATTCTTCTTCTGTTTCACATAGCCAAAACCATGCTATAATGCCCAAGAATTAGAATTAAACTACATTTGTTGAGCACCCTCAAGTGATGGTTGCCAGAAGTTGAGGTAACTAGCAATTTTATAAAATAATACTATGAGACTTGCTGCATTGATTGACTCTTCCTTTTTTGAAAGATTTCTCTGAAGCACCTGATGCTGTTGGGTAACATTTTACCTACAGGAATTCTTTCAAAATTGAATCAATCCTCTCAAAACTGCCACTGCTATATCAATTAAATTTATGCAATATTCCAAATCCTTTGTGGTCATTTTAACTGTGTTCACTGCATCTTCAACAGGAGTAGATTCTATTTCAGTAAGGTATTTCCTTTGTTAATCCACAAGAAACAACTTTGCATCCAATATTTTTATTAAGAGATTTCAGCAACTTAATCATATCTTTGGGTTCCAATTCTAATTCCAGTTCTTTTGATATTTCTGTGATATCTGCAGCTATTCCCTCTACTGAAGTTTTGAACCCCTCGTATTCAGCCACGAAGGCTGAAATCATTTTCTTCCAAATTCCTGTTAATGATATTTTGACCTGCCCCTGTGAATCACATATGTTTTACTGGTATCTCGAATAATGAGTCCTTTCCAGAAGGTTTTTTTAATTTATTTTTTTTCAAAATTCATTGGAGGGATCACTAAGATGGCATCCATAGCATTATGAAATGTATTTATTAAACCATAAAGTTTTAACAGTCAAAATAAGTCCTTGTTGCATGGGCTGAAGAATGGACTTTGTCTTAGGGGACATGTATGCATGACTAATCTTATTGTCAGTCTCCATCATAGCTTTTCAGTGACCCAGTTGCCAAAGGACAGTAATGATTTTATCCATTTATGTCATTTTTTTTGTGGCAACAGGTTTGAACCTCGGGGTTCTCTACCACTAAGCTACATCTCCAACCCCTCACTCTTGTTGTTGTTATTATTTTGAGACAGGGTTTTGCTAAGCTGTGGAAACTGGCCTGGTACTTGCAATCCTCTTGCTTCAGCCTCCTGAGTTACTGGGATTATAGGCATGCACCATTGCACCTGGTAGACAGTAATCCTTTCAGAGGAATATTACTTCCTAAGAAGCAGGCCTCAACAGTGGGCTTAAATGTTTATAAAACAAATTTCAAAATATCATTCAAAATATGATAAAGTGAAATGCAGTAAAGCAAGGTATGCATTTAACAAGTACTGATAAGAACTGTGAAATAACTGCTGCTTTCATATATTGCAGATGGAAATGCAACTGGTCAGCCAACACAATTTTGTTGGTACAGTCAAATATACTACCACGTGAATTAGCACTCCTACTCTTAGATGTTTACGCTTACATATATTTCAATTGGTGAAAGTATTTCAAAGAAATCTG
>JAJEJO010000176.1:1237200-1308472 GCA_020662805.1 Glaucomys volans | reverse complement strand
ACACACACACACACACACACACACACACACATACAAACACACACAAGTGTGGATGAATCTCAAAGTCATAATGCTGACTGAAAAAAAGCCACAGTTAAAAGATTATACACTATGCATTTTATTTTCATTACACTAAGTTACGGTGATGGATAATAAATTGGTTCCTGTCAGGAGTTAGGACTGAGCTAAAGGAGTGATTATTGAAAGCAGAAAAAACAAGTTAACAAAAAGTTGTAACGTTTAGTATTTTTTATAGAGATGGCAACACAAATCTAAATGCGCTAAAAATCATAAAACTGTACCCCAGGAGAGTCATTTTGTCTGTACATGATTAAAAAATATGTTGTTAGGACCAAAATGTAATTTAAATCTCTCAGGACAGAGTTTAATGGGGATGCAGGAGCATGAGATTAGCAGCTGGCTTTCTATCAGGAACAATATTAGCAAAAAGACTATGGAATAACACAACACAACATGATGAAGAAAACAGATCACAATTATCTATAAAGACTTTTATACCCAGGAAAATTATCTAACAAAATTAAGATGAAATAAAAATATTCCTAGTAAAAACAGATTCAAATAATTTTTTACCAACAGAGCAGTTTTACAAGAAATTCTACCGAATTTTACAGGTTGAAAGGATATGACATCAGACAATAATTTGAAACCAGAAGAGGAAGTGGTGAACACCAAGAAAAGGTAAATATTTTCACAATAATCATTAAGTCAACAATGTCATAGGATAAATGATTAATTTATAAGAAACAAATGTCTACTAGCAATGAAGAATTGTATTCCCAATTCAACATCAACATAAAAAATAGGAAGGAATTCCATATTTGTGGATTGGATGTTTCAGATATTTTTCTTTTCTTTTCTTTTCTTTTTTTAATTAGAGCTCTATAGTTCTACATAGTAATTGGGTTCATCCTGACAAACTCATGCATGCATGGAAATCAATCACAGCTCACAATCCTTCCCTTTTTCTTTCCCCTCCCCTCACCCATTTTCCTTCCTTTACTAGACTTTTTTTCACTCATCTCTTAATCTGTGCTTGATTTGCTCTCTGTTATCCTATCTTTCCTTTATTTTATCTAGCTCCCTTAAATGGGAGAAAATATTCAACCTTTGAGTTTGGTTTATTTCACTTATGATGTTCTCCATTTCCGTCCATTTACCAGAGAATGCCATAATTTTATTCTTTCTATATGGCTGAGTAGAACCCCATTGTGTGTGTATACACACACACACGCACACACATGCACACACCACAATTCTTAATCCATTCATCTATTGACGAGAATCTGGATTGATCCATAATTTAGCTATTGTGAATTGTACTGTTAACAGCACTGAGGTGACTGGGTAACTGTATTGCTGCACTATGCTGACATTAGATCTTTTGGGAAAATACCAAGGAGTGGAATAGCTGGATCATACGGTGTTTCCATCCCTATCTTTTTTTTTTTTTTTTGAAGGAATCTCCACAATGCTTTCCAGAGTGACTGTACTAGTCTGCAGTCCCACCAACAATGTACGAGTGTAACTTTTTCCTCACAACCTTGCTAACACTTATTGTTGTTCATACTCTTGATCATTGGCATTCTGACTTTGGTGATATGAAATCTCAGTGTAATGTTGATTTGCATTTCCTTGATTTCTAGAGATTTTGAACATTTTTTCACATATTTATTTCGCCTTCTTTTAAGTAGTTTCTGTTTAGTTATTTTTTCCATGTATTGGTTTGTTTTGGTTTGTTTTGTTTTGTTTTGTTTTGCTTTGGTGTTAGGTGTTCTAAGTTAGTTGTATATTCTAGATGTTAATCCCCTATCAGAGGGATAGATGGCCAAGATTTTCTCACATTCTGAAAAAAAGCCAACGATACAAGATTATATATTATGCATTTTATTTTCTCTCTTCACACTCTTGCTTCCTTTGCTGTGCAAAAGTTTTTTTAGATTGATGGCATTATACTTATTGATTCTTGCTTTTATATTTTGTGCTTTGAGGATCTTCTTAAGGAAGTTGGTGGCAGCACCTATATGATGGGTGTTGACCCTACGCTTTCTTCTAGCAGTTGTAAATTTTCTGACCTAACTCCTAAGTCTTTAATCCATTTTGATTTGATTGTTGTTCAGGGTGAGAGATAGGTGTCTAATTTCATTTTTCTACATACAGATATCCAGTTTTCCCAGCATCATCTCTTCAAAAGGCTGTTTTTATTCCAAGGTATACTTTTAGCACCTTTATCAAATATCAGACAACAATAGGTATGTGGATTTATCTCCGTGTCTCTACCCTATTCCATTGGTCTTTATGTCTATTTTAATGCCAATACCATGCTGTTGTTACTTCAGCTCTATGGTATAATTTCAGATCAGGTATTGTGATGCTTCCTGCTTGTCTTTTCTTACTTAATATTGATTTGGCTATTCTGGGTCTCTTATTCTTCCAAATGAATTTAAGAATTGTTTTTTTCTAATTCCATGAAGAATGTCTTTGGTAATTTGATGAGGATTGCATTGATTCTGCATATTGCTTTTGGTTGTATGGTCATTTTGACAATATTCATTCTACCTATTCAAGAACATGGTTTGTCTTTAATGTCTTCTAAAGTCTTCTTCAATTTCTTTCTTTAGTTCTATAATTTTCTTTGTAGATTTCTTTCACCCCCTTAGTTAGATTAATTACGAAGTATTTAATTTTTTTTTGAGGTTATTGTCAATGGGTTTGTTTTCCTGATTTCTTCCTTGGCAGAATCATTGTTGGAGGATAAAAAAGTTATTGATATACAGGTGTTGATCTTGTATCCTGCTACTTTGCTAAATACATTTATAGGCTCAAGAAGTTTTCTGGTGGAGTGTTTTGGGTTTTCTAGATAAAGGATCTATAATTGACAAACAGAGATAGTTTGATTTCTTTTTTTCCTATCTATATTCCTTTGATTTCCCTTTCTTTCCTGATCACTCTGGCTAATGTATCAAGGAATACATTAAATAGGAGTGGGTAGAGTGGACTGCCTTGTCTTATTCCTGATTTTAGATAAAATACTTTTAGTTTTTCACCATTTAGTATGATGTTGACTTCAGGTTTGTCATAAAGGGGCTTTATGGTGGTAAGATAAGTTCCTTCAATTCCTACTTTCTCCAGTGTTATTAACATGAATGGGTGTTGGATTTTATAGAGGCCATTTCTGCATCTATTGAAATGATCATGTGATTTTTGTCCTTAATTCTGTTTAAATGATCAATTACATTTATTAATTTGTGTATGTTGACTCAATCATGCATCCCTGAAATTAAACCCACTTTATCATGGTGTATTATCACTTTGAGTGTTTTTGAATGTAGTTTGTTAAAATTCTATTGAGTTTCTGCATCTATGTTCATCGCACATATTACTCTGCAGTTTTCTTTCCTTGATGTGTCTTTGACTGGTTTTGCTATCAGAATTATACTGGCTTTGTAAAAAGTATTTGGGAGTATTCACTCCCTTTTGGTTTCATGGAATAATTTGAGAAAGAATGGTGTTAATTCTTCTATAAAGTTCTGGTAGAAGTCAGAAAAGAATCCACCAGTTTCTGGGCTTTTCGTTTTTGGAAGTCTTTTAATTGCTGTTTGAATTTCATTGCTTGACATTGTCTGTTTAGGTTAACTGCATCTTCCCAAATCAATTTGGGCAGGTTACACATGTCTAGAAATTTGTCAATGTCCTCCAGATTTTCCAGTTTATAGGAATAAAAATTTATTGTATAAATTTTAAAATAATAATCTTTATATTGTGTTGGGGTCTATGTGGTGTGTAATTTCACAAAGTATTTTTTTCCATGTAATCAGGTGCCTGATATTTAGGGCATAAATGTTTACTATGATTATATATTATTGTTGGATTATTCCCTTTATTAGAATATAGTTGCCTTGTTTCTTCTGATTAATTTTTGCTTGAATTCTGCTTTATCATATATGAGAATAGCTACTCCTGCTTGTTTTCTTGGATCATACACCTGGAATATTTTTGTCATCCTACTTTCAACCTGTATATGTTTTTGTTTAAGATGAGTCTCTTTTAAACAGCATATTGTTGGATCTTGCTTTTGATCCATTCTGCTAATTTGTGTCTTCTAATTGAGGAGTTGAGACCGTTAATACTCAGCTTTAGTGTAAATGGGTCTGTGGTTTCCTTCTACTTTGGTTTTTTGCTATATTTTGTCCTGTCTTGATTCTCATTTGGTGGATTACTCTTCTATTGAACTTCCTCTTTGGGGAGTTTTGGTAATTGTTTTTCAGTTCTTTTGTGTGTACTTTATCTTTGAGTAGTCTTTGTAGTGCTGGTCTAGTGCTCATGAATCCTTTTAGTTTATTCTTGTCATCGCAAGTTTTTATTTCCCTCTCAGATTTGAAACTGAGTTTTTCTGTGAATGATAACTTTGGCTGTGAGTTGTTTTCTTTCTCATTCCTGGAATTCCTAGATTTTAGGATCTGAGCTGAGAAGTCAGAAGTGACCCTTATTGGTTTGCTTTTAGGTGGTGACTGATGTTTCTCTCTTGTGGCTTTTGATATTCTTGCCTAATTTTTAATGTTTGGCATTTTGATTACGATATATCTCAGTGGGCTTCTACTTTGACTTGGTCTTTTTGTGATCCTGTAAGCCTACTCTATGTGGATGTCTATCTTGTTTCTGATATGGACAACATTTTCTGTAACTATGTCATTGAAAATGTTCCTTATGCCTTTAGTATGTATCTCCATTTTCTCTTCTATTCCACTGATTCTCAGGTTTGGTGTTTTAAAGTTTTCCCTGGGTCCTGGTCATGTTCTATATTATTTTCCTTTATTTCCATCTGTGTACTCAAGATCATATAGCCCTGTCATCACTGCCTAAAATTCTCTCTTCAAGGGTTGAGGTTCTATTTTCTATGCAATATAACCTGTTAGTAATTCCTTAGGTGAATTTTTAATTTGACTGATTGTGTCTTTCATTTCTAGAAGTTCTGTTTGGTTTCTTTTCACTATTTCTATTTATTTGTTAAATTGGTCTTCTATTGCCTGTAATTGCTCTCTTAATTTTTTATTGTATCTTCTTTTAGTTCATTGAACATTTTAATAATCACTGTTTATAATCTTTGTGTTTTTGTCTACCTACTTTTTGAGGGATATCCTTTGGGGAGGGATTGCAGAAGGGATGGGGGTTGTTTGCCTGTTTTCTTATGGTTTCCAAGGTCTTAGTCTTGTGCATCAATCAAGGTGGGTTCCTCTATTTCTTTCTTTTCCCTGTAAATTTCTGTATAATTATCTTATTTATTCTGGTATTCTCTCCACTTTTGATGCATGTTCCCAAGGAGAGGGAGCAAAGTTTCTTCTCTGATCGGTCCTCCTTGGGTCCTTATTGTTGTTTTGAGACTTTGGGCTTCTCACCTTTTTCAGTTGGAGTAATGTCAGGGAATGTTTAGCAGTAAAGTCTCTAAACTGTGAACTTTAAGTGTCTCTGTAAGTTCCCAGCACCACACAGAATGGGACAAAATAAACCATAGTAACAGCTGTTACAAACAATAAACAATGAACAGTGTTACATTAAATACCTAGTTCCTACTATAATGTCTTCATAAAGAAGAATTGTGGGTTCAGCAATTGTCAACAGTATAAACAATAACCATCAACTGGATCTGGCTTTAAAGCACACAGCAAGTGTCAACTATATCATTCACAACAGTAATTATTTTATTAGCATTAGTGGTGGGGCAGGAGTTAAAAAAACCAATTAGTTCTGAATGATGGTGAAACTAGAGTTAATTAGGGGAAAAGAAAATGTGTCAGCAAATTAGAGAAGACTTTTCAATTTCAGAAAGTGAACAGAGAGAATGCAGAAGAGAATTAGCAGGTGATGTTTTTACAGGAGGAGGGGGAAAATAAAAGAAGCAAGGTAATGGGAGAGAGTGAGAGAGAACAATAGAACATGGTCATTAGCAGGAAAAGGTAATAGAGAAAGAGAAACAAGAGAAATAAACAAATGAAAATAATACAAAATCAAACCAAGATATACAATCCAAAAACCACAAACCCTCACACGATAAGGCTAGACAAAATAATTTCATTAAAAATGCTAAAAATGAAGGAAAAAGAGATAAATAATTGTATGTATACTTAGGTCCCCAAACCAATCAGCATAGCCAAAATTCACACCCACACTTGCACACACACACACACTAATGTGCGCACACACATACACACACACACACACACACACACACGGAAGGAATAAATGAATAAATAGAATTAAAAATATTTGAAATCTTAGTGAAGACTGAAGGAAGCTTCTCCACTGAGGTGGTAAAACTAGTTGACCAGATGTGGTGGTCACTGTCTATGTTCAATAATCTTTCTTTCCAATTATTCTTGAGTTATGTACTGATAGAGCAAGGGATTGGGGTTGTTAATCCCTTCCTGTTTTTGTGTTGTTCTCTGAGTTTCCAGTTTGAGCAACCTAAGATTGAAACTCTTTGATATAAGACCTAGCTTCCCTTCTAGCTGATATGACGTTGGATGTGTTAGGGTGTACTGTCAGTTGGTGTTTTGGCTGTTCTGGCCAATTCCATGCACTCCCAGGATACAGCTTCTGCAGTATTCTGTGAAGGGTGTTCCAGTAGGTAAGGCTTAGTTCTAATCATGCCACAGGGACTTTTTTGGGAGTTGCCTTCTTTAGGGACTAGATTGACCCACCCCTAGGGCTAGACAATAGTTGATCTCTTCTGCATGTCTGGTTCTCAGGAGCCTCCCATGAAATCCAATCATGGAGTGGAGATAAGCAGAGGGATGATCCTCTACTCCCAGACTTTTTAAAATGGTAATTTTTTGGAAATAATCTATGGATTCAGTACTTTTCTATCAAAATTTCAGCAGATAACATACAAAATTGATAATCCTTTCCTAAAATTCATACGAAAATGCAAAGAACCCAAAAAGACAAATAATTTTAAATAAGAAAAAAATCAGAGGATTAATACTTTCTAGTTTTACAGCTTACTATAAACCTACAATAATCAACACAATGTGGCACTGAGATAATTACAGGAGTCCTTTTGTGGTTTTATTTCCCACAGTTTCAATTATTCAAGGTCAATTGTAGTCTGCAAGTATTAAGTGGAGCATTTGAGAATCAACAATTCATAAATTCTAAACTCTTCTATAACCCTTATTATAGCATTGGTTATGACTTGGTTGTTTCCAGGACCTCCTATAGATCCCCAAGTCCATGAATGCTCAAGTCCCTTATAAATCATGGCATCATATTTACATATAACTTACAGTATCATTCCATATATTATATATGACTTGTAATACCTAATACAATTCAACATAATAAATAATCAGTTAATTTTAAAATATAATTAATAATCATAAATAATTGCTATACTGTAGCATTTAGGGAATAATGACAAGAGCAAAATGTCCACATGTTAGATAGAGAAACTGGATTTTCTATCCACAGATGGATTAATTCTCAAATGCAGAATGTTTGTATACAAAGGATCCACTGTACTATTATGTGTTTTATTATTTCAAACATTTGTTAATTTCACACTGTGCCTAATTTATAAATTAAATAGTAATTTTTTATGGAAAAGAACATAGTTGATATAGAGTTCCATACTGTTTATGGTTTTAAGCATATTCCCCCATGGATGCATAATAACATACACAGAAATAAACTGAGCGTAACCTGTACATGAGAGCTAAAATAATAAAGAAGAAAGCCCAGGAGTTTGAATTTGGTGACAAGTCTTTAGATACAATACAAACAGCAAAATCCATGAAGAAGTATTGATATATTGTACTTTATTAAAATTTAAAATCTTCCACTTTGTCACCATTATTTTTCTCTTTTCAGATTGTGTTTTAGTCAGAGTCCTTTGCTGTGACAAAATACCCTAGAAAATGACTTAAAGGAGAAAAAATTATTTTGACTGAGGGTTCAGAAGACTCAGTGCATGGTTAGCTACTTTGCTATTGGACTGTGGCAAGGCTTCATCATGGTGAAGGACTTCATCATGGTGAAGAGGGCATGGTGAAGCAGAGCTGCTTACTTAATGGCAGACTGGATGCAGAGAGAGATAGGACCACAGTTTAGGCACAAAATATGATTTCAAAGGCACATCCCTAGTGACCTGCCTCTTCCACTAAGTCTTACCTCCCAAAGTTTCTACCATTTTCCTGAAGCACCAGCATCTGGGGACCCTATCTTTAACACATAAGCCTTTGGGTGATATTTAGAATACAGACTGCAACAGAGTACAAAATCTACACTGACCTCTCTTTAAGTTAACCAATTCTTTCTTCTGCTGGTTAATATATACTATTGAGCCCCTCTCTTCAGTAGATTTCTCTTTTCAGGTGCTGTACTTTTCAAACTGAGATTTCATTTTGAAAGAAAAACGTTGTTATATCTTTATGGATAGTACTTAACCATTGCAACATTTTCGTCAGGCTTCGATTTGTTATTTGTTTGTTTACTTCTTAGCATGGCTTTCTTTAGTTCTTAGTACCTAATTATAATGGATGTTTTGATGTTTTTGTTAAATGTGACATCTTTTCACTCTCACAGGGAGTTCCTATTGCCCAGTATTTTGTGTGTTTTATATATCTATTTATTTATTTTCTCGTATGTATCTCAGACCTTCCTGTATCTCTGTGACACACGTACATCATATAACCACACATCAATCATAAAATAACATATCATATAAGCAGATACAAGTTAGAAGTCTGGATATTGTCCACATCCACTCCTCCAAGAATTTCTTCCTGCTATTTGTTCAGTGACAACCTGGATCACTTTACTGAAGCCTGCTCAACCCCTCAGTGTGAACCCTCTGATGCTGCCCCTTGGGAGTGAGACTTCACACACATTGTCATTCTGGGATGATGATAGTTCTGTCACAGACAGATATTTCTGTCTTTGGTTTTCGTTTTCTCTGAACACGTTAGTTGCTAGGCTCCACTACTTTATGACTGACTGTTTTATTATTTTTGACAATGACCTGGACCATAAATTACTCCATTGAGTGATCCAATTAAATCTAGGCTCCTTTACAGGGAGAGTTTTTGAGGTCTGTGTTTGAGATTGTTTTGACCACAGATTAGCTCTTTTTATCTGTCTGTTTGCCTGAATCTCTTTGGTAAATTATCCAGATAAGGGTTTATCTTAAATTACTACAGTATTAACCAGTTCTCTTATAATTGCCTTTCACCACTCAATCCATTGATGTAAGAATACGCTGACACTGAGCTTCACACTGTTGCAACTAAATAATTTGGGGGAAAGAAATTCAGTTCTCTCTCTTTTATGGGCCTAACCCTACCCTGGGGCAAAATCTCTCAGTAAGGCTCTGGAGTTTGGGGTAAAGGCAAAAGTGCCCTTCTGAATTGAAATTCTTAGGAGGGGATGGGTTGGTGGTGGCCATAGCTTTGGGGCTTCCCAGCTTCCTCTCATAGAGTGGGGTAACCATAGCAAAGACATCTACATTTCAGGATTCTCTAGGCAGGACAATCAAGGTATAGCTCCTATCCTATGAATAGGGGCAAGGCAGAGGAAGGGAGCCCCTACTTCTTGGCTGCACTTTCTTGAAATTTACTGGGGCACAATGGGAAATGTTGATGTACTCCCTATCCTAGAAAGATACCATAGTCCTTCAATTGGAAGCTGTATGAAAAGGGAACTCTGCACGTTTGGCATCCCCATTTAGTCTCGAGCTTCTATCACTGAGCTGGGATGAGGGAAAGTGGAAGTAGATAATATTTCAAACACCACAGACTCTCCATTCCTATCAATTTTTAGTAGGCTTTCTCAGTAAAATATATTTTTTTCCATTTGGTTTATAACCTCAGGTATATTTCCAGAAATTTTAGCTCATCATTCTTCTAATTTTCAGCAGTTTCACTGGGGAGCAGGTCCATATTGCTCTTCAGGCTGGTTCATTCCAGAAGACCATCTGCCACAGGTTTCCCAAGCTGTGTTCAAGACCTTGTAAAAGAGAAAGAGCACACACACATACTTCCCTAGAAACTCCACCACATCTCAAGGTTTCAAATGAGCCCATTCGCATGAATGTCAGCAACTGTTTGTTTTAGGGACATTGGGAATGGAAAGAAAAGAAGTCATGTCTATAATGTCATGAATCTTACTTTTCCTCTCCCCCCACTTTTTTTCTGACATAGCTCCACAATACAGAAAAATAAAACTCTCAACAATTTATTAATATGAGCAAACTTTTTCCAAAAATGTTTAGTTCACTATATTAAAATTGGCACTTATGGTAAGGAATAAAATATAACTCATTATCATCAGACCTTAAGTCTAATTCTGTGAAAATTCTCCGAGGTGCACATATTCTGCATGAATAATTTCATGGCTCTTTCGCTTTGACCTTTGGCTGTATTAAACAAAGCAATCACAAGATTTACAAATGAGAAACACAAGAAATATATAGTGATTAAAATTTAAAATACATAACATAACCTTTCATAATAAAAATGAATGTTTTGCTAATTTCATCTCAAAAGTGTATTGATTAAAAGCATTTTATAGCTAAGAAATATAAGGAAATTTAATTAATATATGCCTAAAATGAAGATATTCATAACAATGAACTCTAGATCATACATGTTTAATGCATCCTGGAGAATTCTTCAATACCTATAAGTAATTGGGTCTCATTGTTAGCAAACATTTGAAATGATATTTTCCATAATTGTTTGTAAAAACATTTAGATTTGCCACTTTGAAGCATTCTCCATTGTTTTCCTCTATGCAGATACATTTAAAATGATTTTGGTGTGCTCTATTTTGTCTTAATTATTGATGCTGCTGGTGTTTTCTCTTTTTGTCAGAAGTGTGGATTTTGTCAAGGACTTAACATGAATACTAGCTCTAAACAGATGTGCACTGATAAACATATGTGACTAAATGAATAAAAAGTTTTAAATGAAGTTTTATTATTTTCTGGGCTCTTTAAGGATTTTAAGAGTGCCTGATATATTGTGGTGTTTTCAGGGACTGAATGATAGCAAGCCTATCAATTAATGTTGAAATACACATGAATTGAGTACTTTATAACTTTAGTGTTGCCTAAAAGCTTTTACATGCTTTATATATTTTAATTTTTGTCATTTATAAAATAAATTAAATATCACTGAGAGTACCTTTGGAAACATTATGGAGATTGAATATGTATTGTTTACTTAAGATATATAAAGTATGTAGGTAATATGCAGCAATACATAAATATATTTAATACATATTATGTATTTTTATCTGTACTAAAATATCTAATATGTATTAATTAAATATGATAAAATAGAAAATATCCAATGTTATTCATTCCAAACATGAACAGTGATTGCTTTAATATGAAAGTATATATTTCTATTTATATATTTATTTTTTGTGACTAACATTTTTTGGATATATTTTATGTAATAAGTATGTCATGACCAATTTAACCACTGCTACTTTGTGGTCTATGTAAGGTGTTTATAGTTTTTCTGTACTTTAAAGAGTGATGAGATAATAATTTTGTCTGTCTTCCTCCATATCTGGGATATTTCTTAGTGAAAGGGTCTTAGGTGTGGGATTATGATGTTAGAGTATCATAGCTCTTTAGAGCTCTTGAGCAATATTGCCAAATTACTATGGCTCTTGGATGTTTTGGGGGTATTGTTATTTAGTCCTGAGAAGCATTTAAACCACAGGTTTGACGTTTAGAAAGATCAATGTTTGAAAAATTAGAGTCATCTCAAAACAAAAATGGGCTTCCTCAAGAAGTCTGAGCTCCATTACCCTCCCATCTTCACATTTTACAACACCTCTGGTGTCCACCTCTTGGGTTATTGCCTCCCCTCCACACAGCACCTGGCAGGCACATCATGAGGCTATTGCTGCTGCCCCATCACTAATACTGCTGTGTATGGAGCACCTGCTAGTTTCAGGCAGAGTACTGAGAACTGTCTCCCAAGTCTTAGTTCTACTTCACCAAAGCTCTATTTCATGGGTATTATTTTTTAGTCACATTTGGAGAGCTTGTCTGAAGTTAAATAATTAGGATTCATACCCATCTGCTGGCTCCTGGGAGTCTTGCCTTCCAGAGGAAGCAGGATCCTTTGGATCCTATTGTTACTGCCCCAAAGACTGAGTAATATCCCTACCCTGTCCTGCTTTTTACAGGAATCTTAGTGAACATGATTGTAAACATGGGAGTGCTTAGGACTAATGTCACCATCAAACATTAAGTGTCATTGAACTCCAGAATCTCCGCTCTTGTGTAATCAACTTCCTCCTCCCGGCTTATTTCACCCATCGCACCTGAGAGTGTAATGCTCTTCTCTAGTGTCTGCTTTCAGAAAATCCCGAGACATTATTGCTCCTGTACTGACAGTGTACTCATTATGGTCCTTCTGGACTATTAATCTGTTATGTGTATTTTATTTTTTTCCATATATGTGCATAAAAGAGGCAAGTCTTTAAATCTATCTATTGAGAGTGTATTTCCTTTTTGTAAGAGACCAGGGCAGTGTAATAAAATATTTAAAGTAAAAGTAGGTTTCTAGTGGAAATTACAAAACTACCTAGCACTTCTGCTAGGGTTGAGAGAGAAAAATATCAGTGAAGGATGTCAATACACCATTTCAGTTTTGGGAGATTTCATGCATAAAATTTTTATTATAAAAATTATATAAAAGTCAATTCAACCAAGGGTGTTAATGGTGTGTGTGTGTGTGTATCTGTGTGTGTGTGAGAGAGAGAGAGAGAGAGAGAGAGCGAGACAGAGAGAGAGAGTTGAAAAAGCCACAAAACTTCAGAAATATCAGTTAAAATGACTTAAATCTCAATACTGATTTTAACAGAAATGAAGAATGCAGTTAACCTACCCAAATTAAGTCTTGAAGACATAATTAACTCTCTAGGAATTATTCAACTTCTGCCAAGAGGTGATGAAGAAATTCATTGGGAAGTTTTATAGCAGCTAAAAATAGAAGAAAAGCTCATTCTTTTATAGTTCCTATGCTAAGCAGGACCTGGGTGTGTGTGTAGGGGGGTGTTATTCAGACGCTGGGACCAGGAATGAAAGATCCAACAGGACTCCACTTCTTTTGGAAGATTTTTGGTTTAAAAATCTGAGCTGCCCTTAATCAAAGGTGGAAAAGTTGGCACACAAACAAGAGATAGAGTCACTGATTAGGTGACGCTGAGACAAAAAAGCTTGACAATGTACTCCAAGTGTCTTCAAAATCATAGCCACAAGCAACTGTTGACATATTTAGAAAGAACAATAGATTGATAGAGTTTGAAAAATCGATCATTAGGGCTGAATTTCCCAGCTAAGAGAATTATGTACCAGTGTGTTTAAGTGACGAGTCCCAAGTGGTGCAGCAAGTAAAGTTAAAATCGAAGGAGAATCTGAGGTTTCTTGATGTCCACTCAGGTTACATGTCATAGTTTCCCCTTGCCTCAATTTGTTGTTTGCTTTTGGTAGGTAATTAAGGATTAATTTTTCTTGAATTTAGATGCTTATATGCCACTTTCGCAGCATTTGTGGCTCTACCTGCAGGTGGCCTTGTTATATTTGCATTGCCTGCATGGTCTCATTCATATGCTCTCCAAAATGGTTAGAGTGCTTATTAAGAACTACTAAAATCCTGTAAATGTACCACCAATGAGGACAACAAACAAAACACAAACCTGGCACCTATCACACTACTCTTGGGTAAATACATGGAAGAACATGGAAAATTACTATATTTGCAGTGGTAAAATTAGGTAGGACATTAATGTTATCACATGTATACAATCTTGTGTTTTGACTTTATCTTCAGTTAGAGGATGCATTACTGAAATGCTTGGTCCCCAATGACGCTAACTTGCGACTGAAAGTTCCTCATCCTGGTGGGCTAGTGCCATCTCTGACTTTATCAGAATTTCTGATCTTTGTCAGTTGGAGAATAACAGATCCTCAGTCCACCTGGTTATTTATAGCTAAGCCTAGTCTTCATTTCTTGTGCCAACATGGGTACAGGATAAATGGTATTAGTTTCTTGGAGCTGCTAAAATAAACTTCACAAACTGAATGGCTTGAAACAAAATTTATTCTCTCACAATTTTGGAGTCCAGAATGGTGGAATCTAGATCACTGAGTTAAAATCAAAATGTTCTGCTATCTGTGGTGATTCTAGGAGACAGTCTTTTCCTGGACTCTATACAGACTTCTGGAGGCTGCTTTGGCTGTGGCCACATCACTCCAATCTCTGCCTGTCTTCATATCACTTTTTCCTCTGTGTGATCAAAAATCCCTCTTCCTCTCTCTTATAGGGAAATTTTTGATTACATTTAGAAACCACCAGATAATCCAGGATAATCTCATCTCAAGGTCTTCATTCGATCACATCTGCAAAGTCTCTGCCATATAATGTAATATTATAGGCATTAGAACTTACTTTTGGGGAGGACCATTATTTAGCCTTCTGGATTTAGTTGACTAAGGAATGTCCAAACTCTGCTCAAAAAATTTAATAGCTTTAACTGCCTTGAAATTATGTGAATAATCATATTTGGGAGTCACTTTTTTATAGGTTGTATTATATCCATAAGAGAGAATGCTCCTTCCTGGAGAATGAGTATAAATAGAAAGAAAAGAAGCATATCGCTGAGCTGAGTAGCTCTTTGGCTGAAAAGTCAAGGAGACTGGAAGGATTTTGAGAAGGGTTTGAAGAGGGTGCAAAGAGTAAAAGAGGAAGAACACAAAGAAACAGGGAGGTCAGCTCTGCCAAACCTGCAGGTGCAATAGGTCAAAGGAGGACTGGGAAAAAGGTCACAGAGGATCTCACTGATGAGAAGGGTCATGGGAGTGGAGGACTAAAGCTTGATTAGACTATGCTTGGGAGAATGGAAAAAGCAAATGTGGAGGTGGAACCTCACGGCAGGAGTCTGACGAGGGGCATATGGGATGTTCAGAGAGGAGCAGTCTCCTAAACATGAGACCAAAAGAATGTGGCACATGGAGTAGACTAGAATTTCCAGGTGGCAGTTTATATTAATGAACATGTGTAGGAAGTGAGGCTAGTCATCTACATGGGATCTGGCAATCTCCCCACCAAGTATATAGCCAAAGGAAATGAAATCAATATGTCAAAGAGCTATTTGTACTCTGCACTCATTGCAGCATTATTTACAATAACCAACTGAGATGAGTGAATAAACAAAATATCACACACACACACACACACACACACACACACAATGCAATACTACTCAGCCATGAAAAATGAAATCCTGTCATTGGAGAGCTCCATCAGAGGAGAGCTGTTTGAGAGCAGATCCTGAATATGGTAGGAGCAAGGACCATGAGCAAGTCTGGGGATCAGTCAGGGCATATTAGGTGGAGTGAAGGAAGTTGAAGTTCTACAAAAGGAAACAATTAGGATAAAGGACCACAGAATTTAAAGTAGGTATAGACAATAGTGGCAAGGAAAAAGTGACTTCCTAGGTGTATGAGCTGTGTAGTCACACTGAGCCCCAGTTTGTAAGGACTTTGCCATCTTAAAATCCTTAATGATCTACCTTTGAATCTGTACTTTGTAAAGAAATCAGATAAGAAAATAGAGCATGTAGTAGGGACATGGAGACTTGTTCATGGGAATGGGTGGTTGAGGCATTCCAAATGAGACCATTGTCAAGAATTCAGGGCAACTAATGAACATAATCTGTGATGGGAGTATTAAAATCACCAGGAAATAGGACATGAATAATATAAATGTTAGGCAATGAACTAGAGATAAATCTTCATGGGATTTCAGGAATCCTGGGAGTTAGAGGAAGCTATTGCAATCAAAATCCTCATTTTCCATTGAATTTCCATCCAAGTTAATAATAATTTCCATCCAAGTTAATTTCCATCAGAGTTAATAAACTTTTGGTGACTATTCACAAAAGAAGATATAAGTTCTTCTAGTTGTTTCTGGACAAGAACAAAACATTAAAACAGAATCACTTGTTCTTCTATTTTGTAGACATTATTAAGAAAATGGAAAAAAAATGAACCACAGTATTTGCAAAACATAAATTTATAATAGTCTTATATCCAAACAGCATAAAGAACCCTTGCTATTCAGTGAAAGAACAACCAATTTAATGAAAGCACAACAAAAGAATAAGTACGTCAAAAGTTGGCCATGAAAATTAAAATAACATGATGAAATATCATAATATATCTATCAAAATGATGAAATATGAAATTAGACAGAATAAAGTGTTGGTGAAGATGTGCAGCCACTGCAACTCTCTTACCTTCCTGATAGGATCACAAAATAATGCAGACACATTAGAAAACAGTTGGACAATTCTTATCAAACTGAACACTCAGTATATGACCCAGAAATCCCACTCTTTCATACTACATAGCCACAAACATCTAGATAAAAACTGTGGCAAATTTATTAATAATAATCCCAAACTTCAGATAACTGAACTGCACATCAGCTCATAAATTAAGATAAAAACTGTGGTACATCCATAAAATATAATTACTACTTAACTAAAAAAATGAACAAAATTCTGTCATATGCATCAAAAAATCATGATTCTCAAAGGATACATCCCAAATAAAAGAAGTCAGAAAGAAAAGGTTACATATTGTATGTTTCATTTTTATGACATATGAACTGTTTCCCAAAATTCATATGATGAAGTCCTAACCTTTAGTATATCAAAATGTGACTTCATTTGTAAATAAGTCTTACAGAGGTAATCAAGTCAAAACAAGGTCATCAGGGTAGGTCCTTACTCAATATGACTAATGTTCTTATAAAAAACAGGAATTTGGGGACAGACACACACACATAGAGAAAAGACAATGTAAAGAGACACAAGGGCTTGATATCTACAAGCCCACACAAGAAGCCTGAAACAGATGCTTTTCCCACAGCCCTTAAGAAGGAACCAACCCTGATTGAAACCTTGATCTGGGAAATCCAGCTTCCATAAAGGTTAGACAATACATTTCTATTGTTTAGGTCACTCTGGGCTTTCTCGTTACAGCAAACCTAACAAACTAATACAGATGACTTCTGGAAAAGGCAACAACTACCTAAACAAATCAGATGAGTGCTTTATCACAGGACAGGAGAAGGAAGAGTTTTCCTGCCAGGGGTCATAAAGGAAGTTTGGGGATAATGAAAATTGGTTAATTGATAGTGGTAGATATTTGTCAAAACTCATCAAGAACTCTGTGTCTCAAACGGATGCATTTTACTCCATGTTAATGACACTTCCATATGTCTGATTTGGTAGTTTGCAACTTTTCCCTAGTCACTCTGCTGCTGCTCTTTCATTGAATTCATCATGATCATTGCCAGGGATTTATGATAGATGAATAAAGCAGGAAAACTGCTCCACATTTGAACATGAGAGGCAGTGAAAAGAAAGAAAAGGACAAAGTAGAAGGAAAAGGGAGGAAAGAAGTCAGGCAGAACAGTGAAACTGAGGGCTGAAGAATGGGTTCTCTGCAAAAACAGTTAAGGAGAGTCACATCTAGGGTCACTTTGGATAGATAGGTAGATAAAGAGAAGTTGAAGAAATATAATTGCATGTAGTTGGGTGAGTCCTTATTTTCCACAATGCTCTCAAAAAACCTTTAGTAAAAGCCTAAATTATCTATCAAGTTTTTGGAGTTCATTTTTATCATTTACCACTCTGCTGAAATGAGCTTTAGAAAAGTGGAGTTCCTGTTTTGCTCAGGTTTCATATTTCTTTATTTATTTACATGCTTACTTTCCCCAGAGAGCAGGGATCAGAGCTGGCAAATTTTAATAAAATTGGCCCTCCTTGTTCCCTGCTCTATGCATTGAGTGAGATTTCAAGTGCAACCTGGTGACTGACAATTCAACTTCAACTGAAGTGTATCTATGTCTCATTTTGCATATCGATAGCCTTGGTTGAAAGAAGAAAGCCTAAGGATTATACTCAATTATATATTATTATATATTATATATTATTGAGTATATTATTATACTCAATTATACATTAATCTCAATTTTAAAAGTATGTAATTTTATTGGAATAAACTCCATGTGTAAATACTTGCAATGACTTTGCATGTGTCGATATTTTTTACAAGTGTATGTTTTATGAAAAACACACCTAGATCCTCCTCCTAGTCAATAACATTAAAATTTCATTCTCTGACTTTTCCTGCACATCTGAGAAGGAAAAATCATGTCTTTGATTCTGTTTGATGATTAAGACAATTTGCTGAGTGTCCAGAAGTGAATTTGACATTGCAGTCAGGATTTTAAAGGGCTTGATGTTTCGATGGTATTGAGGTCTCAATTTGTTTTCTGTTTATGGATATCGTCAGAGGATAGGAACGTTATTATTTGTTCAAATACCATATAGTGTGGAGAAGCACACATTTCATATGCAAAAGAAGAATCCATGGGGGAACTAATAAAATAATTAAAAGGTCACAGATACAGGGATTCATCCCAGAGAATATAACGTCCAAATGTTTTAGTCTAGAAACTCTTGGACTTTTTTTTAATGTGCGAGAACATTATGGAATGTAAAAAAGGAATCCTTACAATGACTGCTTCTCTGGGAGCTGTATCTGAGTGGAGACAAGCACAGATGTCTTTATTAGGCTGTAGTCTAAGTAGCTTCCCTGGAGGGAACCCTGGCGGGTAAGCATTAGCAGGCTGATGCCTAATCTGTGAGAATCTCTGTGCTCATTACGGCGCTCATTAGTGGTGGGTGACCTCACAAGGAGGCACACGGTACTGCTATTTCTCTGATTCTTAGGCCTTGTGTTTACTCTAGGGGTAAGCATGTGGGATTCCACATGCATACTCTCAAAAGGAACCATTGTTCTTGTACAAATCATAAGCACATTTCACTATACTTTTCAATATGCAGTTTCTATATCATGACAATCTTTGTAAGATAGTGACATATGTGACATTTGTATTTGCAGTCCAGAGAGTATGCTTATTTGGGCTTTCAGCTAATCACATCACCAGATAAAATGGCTGCCTCAATGCCAAATAATTTTTCAAGTTGTGAATTTTACTTTTTGTTTAGTGTGAAAAAAAATTGAAGTAATGGAACTTTGCTTCATCTCAATTTTTCTTGTGCACTTTTTCTGTTTCAGATAAAACTTCTTCCATAATTTAGGTCATGTGAAAGGAAACCCAACAGCTTTGCTCTGAACTGGTTAAAGAAAGTGATATGAATCATCTTTGCCATAAGCAGTTTGATTTCTGCAAAGACAGCCATTCTGATGGAGATTCTCTCTTTCTCCTTCTCTTTTAAAGTGAGAATTGAGTTCATATCTATTTAAATATTTTTAAATATTTGCACTTTTTGCAATTGCGCTTGACTCTTCCCCTAAGTATCAACACATTACTTTCTTAACCAAAAGTAAATGCAACACAGTTGAAAATTTACTGTTTTTTTGAAATTTCATCCCAAATGAAATAAAACTTTTTATTAAAACACACCCTTCATTTAAGCACTGGAAGCCAGATCAGAATCATGAGTCAGAGTTCTATATTATCCTTAGTATCTCTGTTGTGATGGAAGCAAGCACCTTGGACCACAGGTAACACCACTATATTGTACTCTTTTCTAATCTATGACAGTATGACTATTTCTCCTATATTCATTTGGGAAATTAGCAAGAGAAAACTCATTTTAAAATCTTTCTTTAAAAAAAAAATAAGTCATTACAAACTCAGTGACTTTGCATATTTTCACTGATTTTATGTCCACCTACACAGGAAAGTACTTTTTGTGACTCACTTGGGGGAAAAATAGCCTTGACCCTCGCTTTGAGTCACTTGTTTAATAGGAACTGGCTCAGGAACACTGTAAATGTGGTTAAGCCACAAGTTAATTAAGTTTGACACTGTTGCTGGGAGTTGGCAAGGGTGAAAAGAGAATTATAAAGTTAGTCTTTGACACTAGGGAGATTTCTTTTTGTCAAAAAAATATGAAAGGTATAACCTTACATTAGGGAATTAATTTACATAGAACCAAGAGAAGTTTGTTTAAAATCTTAATAGTTAATAGTTCTTCACACATCTCTGATCTTTTACATATATTCTTTTTGCAGTTCCTTCCCTTTTTACATCAGAAACAAATATTGAAAAAGTGTATGCTTGTGGTCTTTCTCTCTCTCTCTTTGTTACACACACACAACACACACACACACCAGTCTACTCAAAGATGTGAGACTAAATCTTAGCTTCTCTATGTTACAAATATACGTTCACAATTGTAAAATAGCATACATTGCAGAGTAAATTAAATAAAAGGATGCTACTTTAAAATTATAAACCAGACAAAATTGTAAAATGCATCTGCAGATGTTTGGGAATTTTCAGATAAGATTAGTGGATCCCTTTCAAGTACAAGAGATTGAAATGGTATGTTTGGGACATGAGTGAAGATAAATGATCTTTTAAAAAATACCCCTTCCATTATATAAAATTTAAAATTTGCCTCAACAAAGTTATATGTAGAAATGAAACTCTGTTCTTGTCCAAGTGATTGATTGGGAAATATATCCTCTCTGGCGGGGAAAAGCAAAGAATTTCTAGTTTCAGGATCTTCTTCCACACCAAGGTCACTCAAGAATTTACAAAGGGAACTTGTCTGGCTCTTGGATCTTTGGTGAAGAATGTTCAGGGGCCATTCCCACCAGTTAATGGGCCTCATTCACAGTGGCAATCACTTTCATACCATCATGGCAGTTGTCCTGGGTTCAGTGATGGACACAGACCTCAACAGGCTGCAGGATCTTGAAATCAGGACTTAAACGTTAATAAGGAGATTTGGCAAAAAAAAAAAAAAAAAAAGACACAATTTGTCTATGAAAAGTTTCTAAACTCTTAGTGAGTTCAGCAATCACTATGATGCCTACCACACCTAGTGGAGTTCCATGATCCTCCATCTGCAATTTCAAAACTGATAAAGCTCCAAAACCAAATTTTATTTCTCCCGAATTTATTTTGTGACAAACCTTGACCTGCCACTACCATAAGGCTAATAAACTATCTCCTGAGAGTGAATATGCATACATTTATGTAAGAAATATTGGTTACATAATGAAGGGAAAACATGGGTTGACCTCCTGGGACTATCAGGTACTTTTAAAATCTGAATATTCTGCATTCCTGAACACATCAAGCTCTCAGATGTTCAGGCAAATGATTATGGATGTACATTTCAGCAATCCTTCATTCATTGATTTGACTTGTCAATATTTTGACCTACTTTTTGGTCCCAAGTCATTTCTGATCTTTAATGATATATACAATTTTAGCCACTTGACCCCACGTTGATTCTTACAAGTAGGGTTTTCAATTTCTTTGTCACTGCTTTGAGTTGTCACCACAGATCTTTGTGCATAGGTGGATGGTCATTTATCTCCTTTGTTGGTCTCTGAGATGTTGGCTAGTGAGGAAATCCAGTCCTTACTTTGGATCCTGCAGAGATAACAGCCTCACTTTTTAAGAATATTTTGGGTTTTTTTTTCCCTGTTGTGCATTTGTGAAAAGAACTATTAAAGAGACACGTAGAAAGATCTGGTTTGGGGTAGTAAGAACCACTCCTCAAAAACTTCTTCTATGTCTAAAACAATTTATTACACAATTCTTTCCTGGATCATCATAGCAAAGGTGTTCCCAGGTTCAATGTTTTGGGTTTTTATGTTTTATCTTCTTGAGATCCATTACCCCTGCAAATCTTATAAAATGGGTTAGTTATTGAAGTATTATGCAAATTTGGTAAATAAAATTGAAAATGTTGAGAAACCAGTCTAAGCTCCTACTGCTCCCAGTATGGTCTGAGGACAAGTAGTATCACCATCACTGGGGCACCCTCTTAGAAATGCAGCATTCCAGACCTCACCCACAGCTACTGAATCAGTATTTATATTTTAAAGATATCTCAGGGTGATATAACTATATATGCATACTATAGTTTGAGAAGCTATTAAGTTAGAAATCTAGTGATTTGTCTTCTCTATTTTTGATTATATTGAAAAATCACATCAAATTTGAGAAGCCAGTTTCCAAAGTAGGAAAGTACTGGTCTCTGAACTTTTAACAAAAATTGTAAAAGTGAATAGTCATATTTGTACTAAGGATAGTCATTCAGAAAACTTATTTTCAAAACTCCTAATGGTTTTAGTGAACTCTACTGTGGCCTTAAAATAGTTACTACTGTTGTGATATTGATGAATGGCTGGGGATGAATAGAATGGTTCATGACAATGAAGCAAATATGGTGTGATTACATGTGGATTCTCAGAGTGCAGCTGGTGGCTCACGGGGTTGTTGCCTGACTAATAAGGCCAAAGGTCAAGCTGCCTTCCAGTTGCTATGTACATGAAGAAAACACAGAAAAGGGAGGTTGGTTTTTGACAAGTTCTGCTTTTTCCAGACCTTGGGGTTATGGGCAACTTATCGGGATCCTAAAAACTTCAGTTTTCCATCAGAAGGTCAATTTTTCCAATTCATAATACCCAGGAGTGGTAGTGGTAATTAAACTGTTGTCCTCAGCTGCCTGGGTTCCAGACTGCTCTCTTCTTTGTGCATAGCTGAAGCTAATTCTGGCTCTCTGGTATTCTCTTTCACTTGCATCTGTTTCCCATCCCTGACTCCAGCTCAACGGCAATCTGTAAGCCATGAACCCAGAACTTTGGTCTAATGGTGAGCACTGACTTGTCCCCTATTTACAGTCACTTTTCAAACGTATGACTGTTATAACTTGGTGTTCTAACCCCTGTACTCCCCACCATTACACTGGAGAGAAATAGAGATTAAAAGGTTTAAGTATGTTGCCTAAAGTCACATTAGCAGTAGGCAACAGAGCTGGAATCTAAGTTAGGGTCTCTTTGACCGAAATTTGTTTGAAACTGTCATTTTAGGTTACAATCACTGGTCAAAAACAATCTCCAGTCATGCAAATCTTGTATTATAACATAATCTTATAATTTTATAGTAAAAAGTTGTTATGATGAAGGATTCTGGGATGTATATTTGATGTATAAAGAAATCACTTTCAGTTCAAAGAGATCATGGCCTTGAGGTAGAAAACTAGCATCAAAAAATTAAATTTAAGCTGTAGGCATAGTCTGTTCATTGTTGAATTATATTATTATTATTATTATTATTATTATTATTATTATTTTCCATTTTGATGAAAGATCTTTCCAGCTGCTGTGAACTTTACCTGCCTTTAATGTTTTATGTTTTCCCTTTTTTATGATTCATAAATACACATCACCTAACTAATTCAAATGTTTAAATTTGGAATCCCTGAATTCTCTTTTATTAAACAAAGGGTTACACTGTTTATTAGATATTTGCATCTGTAGAGTCTCATGTACAGTATTTCCTAAAATCAAAATGATTATTTTAAGAACATGTCTTCTTACATTTTTCACTTATTTTCACATTTCTAATTTAATTGTATAACCTATATATGGCCTAAGAAGAACTTGATTAATCAACATGTTTAGTCTTCACCCATGCTTAAAAGGCTTTTTAAAGGTAATTAACAATGCCAAGCTGCAAGGAAAACTAACCTACATAATGCATCCTTTTTTTTTTTTTTTGGTACCAGGGATTGAACTCAGGGGCACTTGACCACTGAGCCACATCCCCAGCCCTATCTTGTATTTTATTTAGAAACAGGTTCTCACTTAGTTACTTAGCACCATGCTTTTGCTGAGGCTGGTTTTAAACTCATAATCCTCCTGCTTCAACCTCCCAAGCTGCTGGAATTATAGGTGTGCACCACTGTGCCCAACTGCATCCCATTTTTTGGTTGTCCTTTCCCCCTTCCATATGAGGTAGTATCCTTTGTCTCAACTCAGTTGTGTGGTAGATTTGTTCAAAATCAGTCAGGATATATAGGTTATGCTGCAATAACAAACAGTCCAAAAATTTCCATGACTTGAAACAGCTGGGGTCAATTTCTTGTTCAAGCTTTTTGTGGTGTGACATGTGGCTCTAAAGAGATCCAGGTCAACTATGCATCATCACTTTAAATATGGTTAGTTGCCACACCAAAGGCAAAAGATTTCCTGGGAATCTTGTCCTATCAGTAATGTGTTTGATTCAGAAGTAACACACATGACTCTGCTAAGTGCTCATTGACAGAAGTTGTTTACATGACTCTGTCTACTAACAAGGACGCCAGGAGTTTCACTCCCCTGGGACACAGAAACCTCTGCCTCTTTTTAAAAATCCCTCTCTTTTACAATTTTATGCTATTATTTTTCTCTAAAGACTTGTCCTTATTGAATTCATTGTCATGTTTTTTACCCTAATCTCCAAATAATTCCTACACCATTGTGGCACAAGTGAACAAAATTCTGAGATGAAACCGATTTAACCAGAGTACGGGGCTAGCCTGCATTTTCTATTAGATAAATGCTACTAAAGATCAGCCATGCCATAATAAAATCTGCCATTATGATACATTTTCTTTCTTCATTATTCAGACATAGTGGTCTTATTTAATTAGGTATATTTATATAAAGTCAATGTGTAGTGATCCTTTTGGAACAGTGATTATTTTGCTGGTATCTGACATTCTTTGTAAGCAGAAATTAAACAGATCTACCCATTTAACAAAAAACAAAAACATTATTTTAAAATGAAAGCATCCCATTTCATTTGTATAATTGTGTTGACAATATTTATTTTGCAGCACATTTTTTCTTCTACATTCAGCACACTTCTTTTGCCTTTAGAATTTAGCTGTACATTTTCCAGATGTTTTTTCTATTTTTATTTTTTTCTGAACAGTGAACCTTTCAATAATTGATAGAAATATGTCAAATGCAAGAAGAGGTCATATTGAAAAGGAGAGATTTTTCCTTATATTTCCTTTAAAAATTCCCAATTTACTGTCTTTCCTTCAAAACCCATCATTTTTATAGCTTATTTTTTTAAAAAAACTGTTTGAACTGAAAAGATAGAATTCATCAGGTCTTCTTCCCTATTAGTGACTCTGGAACAATGTACTTGTGTAATTTACTAAGGTTACTCAGTTATTTTAAAAGCCTCTTAGACGTTTCTGCAAAAGGCTGTATTCTCATCCTGCACCATTCAAAGCCAGCCTGCTTTTAGCCAGATTTAGGACAGATAACATGCACAGTAGAACGTTTTAAACTCTTGATGTCAACACAGTAAGTCCTGTAAAATTATATGGACACAAATAATGCCATTTTATCCAAGCGATTGACAGAAACCGGTGGTGCAGAAATTTAGAAAGCCCCTCTGGTAATACTCATGTAGCTGGAGAAGTGGACGGCGACTGGTCACTCGCTCTGCCAGGGCCACTCCTTTCTGAGCTTGTCAAGCAGCAGGCAGCTCGCTGGGGTCTCTGAAGTCATTCTCTAAAGCTCACCATAGGAACCGAGAGAGAGTGCTTTGCTGTAAGGACATACACAGCTGTGATGTCACAGGCACAAAGACAATAATAAAATGTGGCTAGTGTGATGTCAACTACACCTTGGCCCCTTTGTCTTTTCTCTCTCCTCATATAATTTTGTATCCTTGTGCGAATCGCCTCATTAGGGAAAGAGACTGAAAATTGGGGTCAGGGTATTTAAACCTGACCTGTGCAGAGGCCAGACAAGGCCCGGGCCCACCGAGGTTTCACTTCAGAGCCCCGGACCACCCCTGAGGTGACACCAATTCAAGCCTCATTTTATAAAGGCCTTATTAATTATTGTCCTTATAAGAAGGAGAAGAAGCCTTATAAAGAAATGTGTCATTCTTAGAGTAGGAGTGGGCAGACAAAAAAAAGGAAGAGAGAGGGAGAGGGAGAGGGAGAGAGAAAGAAACAGAAGATCAAAAGGGAGCTTTTTTTTCCCTTTTGCTTTTCATGCCTCCAAACCTCAAAGGAGGTCGGGGAACAATCAGGCTCAGGGGTCTCCTGTGCTTTCTGGCAATTAGACTCAGCTGATGGGCTGAAAGGGATTGAATGGCAGGGTTCAAGGCCCTTCTCCGGAGCTGCAGACAACAGGCTTTTCCAGAGCAGCCGAGCAGCAGACACCATCAAAATCATTTCAAATGGAGACTTACAGCGAGGATTCATTAATTCACTGGCCTAAACAATTACGGGAACATATAATGTCTCTATAAACACTTTGATAAAGACTGTCATCTTAGACCTTCATTTTCCCTATTTTATTAGAGATTTTTAATGCCAGGTTGGAAAGGCATCTTTTATTTCTCCAATTACTAAATTATAAACCTTTTTCTCTGAAAATCATCCACCCCCAAATAACTGAATATTTCATTTTCAACATTAGGATGCAAAATCTAAAGGAGAAAAAGAAAACCATATATATATTCACTTCTTCCACCCTCACATCTCTGAAGTTCAAGTTGTCATCTGTCTTAAGCATAGTGAATTTTTGCTGTCTGGTTTGTTAATTCTTCTGCAGCCCTTTATAATTCTCCTTATTTCTCTAATTTGTTATGGATAAATTAGGAAAATAAAAGTTGATATAAACTAAGTCATTGCTAGTTAATTTGGAAGGGAAGAAAATGCAAGAATCTAGTACATTGAGCAAAAGCAGGGTGGATGGTGATTTTTGGAAATTTTATTTTGGGTATCACTTGTATTTATTAAAAATAAAATAAAATATAAAAAATAAAGAGAAGCCATGAACTATTTAGTCTTAGGGACCATGGGACATTTAGAAACAGAAATATTCACAATGCTGGGCTCCAGTGTAAGCAACAGAAAGGAATGATGCTGAATTTCAAGTATTCTACTTTCTGAGTATGGCAGGATCAAAATGACAGGGACAGCATGGTCACTACCCAAATAAGTGGTAATTTGCAAGTGAGTACCAGACCTTCGAAACATGGGGCCTGTTTTTAAAACCATGCAGAGAGGTTCCATGAACCAAGATGAGGCTAGAAGTTCCAGTTTAATTTTTATCATGGGATTTTCACGTGTAATATCTACAAGGCTTCTGTTTTTTAGGTGGAGTTCATCTTGTGCACAGCACCAAACAGGAAAAAATAGCTGCTTGTCTATGCTCGCCAGCACGGAGAAAATGTTTATATGTGTGTGATCACATTGGGCTGCTCAGCAGGGCAAGGGTTAACCACTTACATACTGTCGACCCCTTTCAAGCAGGGACTGCTGAGAACTGCTGCTTCTAGGCAACCACATCAAACACTTGAGGGCTTTGGTGATCATTGATGACAAAGTAATAATAAAAAGAAATATGGCCGCTCTCAGGGCATCTTTCATCTGCTTACAGTGGGGCACTTGTTGCACAAAAGGCTGGTACTTTGTTTGACATATTTGGAAACTGAGGTAGCTGGCTTTTTTGCCTTTCTCAGAGATGCTCAGGCGGATTGGAAACCAAGCCCAAAGTACTTGACTTGTCCACCCTACTTGGAAGAGAGGGGCCATACTGAGTCATAGGAAAGAAAATGGGGGCGTACTTTATTTTAGCTCCCTCCTCAATTAATGGAGAGCTCTTGGGGGCCAAGAGGGAAAGATAATCAGCTGAGGTTGTCCAAACAGACACAGATTTAGGCTTCAAAGAGAACATCTTCCTCAAGCACACAGTATCCACAAGAAGGGACAGGGTAGTGGCAGGCAGGGTGGTACCAAGGGACTCCCTGGTTGTGACAAGCTTGCCATGAACACTTTGACTGGACTCTTTGACTTTTCTGGAGTAAGATGGGAGGTTACATAATTGCAAGGGTTATCCCAGAAATACAAGTCCAGGAGTTTGGGGTATATTCATCTAAGCTAATTCTCACAAGCACAGCATTGCCACATAACAAATAAATACAGCTATGCATGGTTTTGATGAATGAAAATATATTTTTATGAAAATTGTGCACAAGTTACTTCTCTTCTTTGGGTGGGTGACATAGGTTGAAAAGAGGGCAAAGTATATTGTGGTAATTGTGGATTCATGCACTGTCTTCAGCTCATGCTATGTCTTCACCTCAGTACAAGTAGCTGTCACTCCTGGTCCCCCTAGCCTCTGGCAGAAGCAGGTGACTATGTTCTGGTTAGCTTCCTAATTTAATCCCTTCCCTTCCTTACAAACAAAGAAATAAGATTCAGGGGAATGGAGTCCTTTACCTAAGTTTGCAGAGTCAGAGATACTAGACTAGTCCTTGATTGTTTTCCTCCAGAGTGTAAATTATTTCCACTTCATTCATTTACTTGTCTAGTGATTTCCTTTCTGCTTTTTTATTTTGACAGACAGCATTCCTCCATTTTTCTCTTACCCCATACCCCCATTATGTATCATCATCCACTTACCAGAGAAAACATTTGTCCTTTGGTTTTTGGGGATTGCCTTCACTCATCCATCCATCCATCCATCCTTTCATTCAGAAAGCATGTTTCATAATCCAAATGCCCATTGCTGTATGAATCAATAAGTAAAATGTAGAATGTGGGATGCTTTTCAGCCTTGAAAAGGAAGAAAATTCTGAGATTTGCTGCACATGAATAAACCTCAAAGAAATCATCCTGAGTGAAATAAACCAGACACAGAACACCAAATACTGTATGATACCACTTATATCAGACACCTAAAGTAGTCAATTTCAAAGACACAGAAAGGAGAACGGTGGACAGTAGGGTTTTTGGGAGGGAATGTAAAGTTAGTGTTAAATAGTAAAATTTCAGTTGGGGAGGATTAAAACTTCTTGATGATCAATGGTGGTAATGGTTGCAAAGCAGCATGATCTGTATTCTTCAAAATGGTTAAAATGGTAAATTTTATATTCTTCATATTTTGCCACAATAAAAAATAGTGAAAAGCTGTTCAATTCTATGCTTTGTGCAAGTTCCAGAGACTATGAGACTGAATACAAAGCTCACTTTTGTGAGTAAGAAAAACAAAAACTTCATAAAATGCAAGGTGTTTTTCTCTCTGGCCCAGATTCAGCTCAGATCAGTCCTGCAAACAGAGGCTGCATCTGGGTTCAGCAGCATGGCATTCAGTGTCTGCATTAAGTACATGAACAACCATTCTTTCTGCTTATCTGGGGACAGTGTTAGATTCAGATTTAATGATATTTAGATGCATGGACAGGACTTGCAGAGACTATAATGCTGAATAAAGTAGAGAGTCTAAGTTAATTTTAATTCTTACTCTGGATAGTCACTGTCCTTGTGCTCTTTCTGATGCTTCACTTTATTAGAACTGGAGAAGTTGTTGTCATGTGCATTATAAAAGAAATAAGTCACATTGCTATTAGGATGCACAGCATCTTCTCTCAGAGGAGCATGGTGATTGCATTTTATTTCTTAAAAACAATACAGAACTTTCTTTTACATTTATTTCTGCTAATTTCTTCCAAGCTCTGATTTGACCTACATATAATTCTTCATTTTGTTTAGAGCCAATTAAAATTTGAACTTGCCTTTGGGCAGACCCTTCCTTTCCCCTTTTCCAAGTATGCCCTTTCTTCAGAACAGGACAAGTGGACGCCTGGCTGCTGTCTTGCTGTGGGACACACAAGGTCCTCTCTGGAATCTGAAATATTCATGTCCAGTGTCAGGTAGCATGCTACCAAAAGAAGCACTGTCCCGGGATTTGAATTAGCTTTCTTGCTCGGTCTCCTCAGAGATTTTGTGGTTGTTGATGTTTTTGCTCAAATGTGCATATTTTGAAATCTGCCAGAGAGATTAAAGAATTCCATTTTTTAAAAATGCCAAGCTGAGAATTTAAGCTTTATCATCTTTGAGATGAGGTTTAAAAATCTTTATTTACTTCCAGACATTTGATTATCTGATTTTTTATAATTTTTTTTCTAATGTAAACTGATGTAAATTCCAGTTTCAAAGGGGACAAAAGGAGATGTGTACTAGTCTGATTGAAAGGGAAGTGGGTGTGGGATGGTGAGTTCTCTACCGCCATCTCAGAGTCATTTCTAAGGAACGCTATCAGCTATCACTGAACCTAGTGAGAATATGGATTAAGGAAATTTATTGCCAGTCAATCCACTCTTCTTTGGGTGCTTTCTGACCATTTTCTCTCTGAGATGTAGAACATGATAGTACTTGTAAGTAAGCCACATATGTCTTGCCATGGTACAAGTGAGAGTCTCATTGTATATTCTGCATTCACCTCAACAACCATGCCTTCCTCCAAAGTTTTCTCATTTTTTCAGAGAAAAACTACTCAATTTTTTTCATCCTCCCACACCCTTGGATGGTCCCCTTTTTTTTTTCTTTTTTTTTTTTTTTTTTTTTTGGAACCAGGGATTGAGCTCAGGGGCACTCGGCCACTGAGCCACATCCCCAGCCCTATTTTGTATATTATTTAGAGACAGGGTCTCACTGAGTTGCTTAGGGCCTCGCTAAGTTGCTGAGGCTGGCTTTGAACTCGTGATCCTCCTAGCTCAGCCTCCCGAGTTGCTTGGATTACAGGTGTGCGCCACCACACCTGGCTTCCATTGTCTTTTCTAACCTGCTGCCCTTCGACTCTAATAAACAGTCCTCATTCCTTTGCTAATTAGTCTCTTCAACTTCCAGACTCTGGAGAAAACTCATTATATGCTGTTTTTAAAGCAGATGACCACCCCTGCTTTGGGCTTGGATTATTACTCACAATGCATTGTGTACTCTGGTCTTGTCTCCCTCCCCATGAAACACCACTTTTTAGAATACTTGCATTGATTCAATGTACGTTCATTGAGTTCCTCACCAGAGAATACCAGAGATGAATCTGTCATGCCTCTGCCTGCCAAACACTTACAGACAAGTAAAGTGTGAGATGCAGCCCTTCATGTTTAGAAAAGAGGACTATAAATAGATCAATATATGAACCAAGGACCTGCTGGGTGCCAGGCATTTTCCATTCATTTTTTATTTGATTTATCATTACATGTGTTAAAATTTATATTTTACCCTTATTTTATCTGTGATGAAACTGAGTCTCAAAGGGGTTAATTGAATCAGACCTGATTTCAAAGCCCATGTTCTTCCCACTCCGGTACATTGCCTATGAGTCACTTAATGACAAGACATCGAGGCCCATGTATACCATGTGACACCCTAGATTACTACAAAGCAAAGATCTTCTTTCCATGATGCTGCTCCTGATTTGCTGTTACATTTCATTCTTCCCGAGATCAAAGGAAATAGCACCTAACAGCTCCCAAAGATACCCACCTGGTAACTGCCAAGTGGCCAGACTACAACTTCAGCCGATATTAAATGAAATCCATGACACACTTTTCCATTCTCTCAAAATATAACTGCTTGGCAGTTGTCACGGCAGAAATCACATTAGCTCAGCCCACATTGTATGGGAAGAACCTACTCTTTGCTTTCCAATTAACTGACTTCCTACACTGGACAAGTCCTTTAAGCATCTCTAGGGCTCAAGATCATAATGTGCAAAATGAATGTGAAAAGACTTAACATAGTCTTAGAATCTAACAATCGATTTATGATCCAAAGGCACAAAGGAAATATATGAAGACTAATCAAATAGTTTCCTATAGATATTACAAGTCCTTCAGAAAGATTTGAGAGAATTTCTGTCACATAAGAAGTGGGCTAGACAGTTTGTGGGAGGAAATGTTTTTGTGGGTGGCATTGAGAGTGGTGGAAGACACTGGCAGAGAGAGAGTTAACCAAATGTGCCCCAGAGCCATACAGAATATTCAGCTATGAGGGTGTTCACTGTGTGTGAACCCCAATTAAAAATAAAACCCCTAGCTGGGTGAGCCCGCCCCATCCTTAGGATAAACAAGATTTGATTCACCGCAATTGCACTGTACTAACTGTGTTGTAGAGTAATACAGTATATGTGCCTCCTCTGGGGAGGCACAAAGGAGGCGGCTTAATTATCATCTAGCCAGAAGGATGGGGCATAGTTAACACCTTTCTGGGTGGGCTGAAATTAATGACCCTTTCCCCCCACTATTGCCTACCTCCAAGCCCCTTTATAAATGACTATACAACACAGTAGTTGGTATTCAGATCACAAGAGAGGGCATTTAGCCAAAGCATTTGTCTACAGGGTTTGATCTCTTTTTAATTTTATTCAGATTTACAACTGTGTTATTAAGTGAGATAACTGGATCCTGTCTGAAGTAGACCAGAGCCTTCCCCACTCAAATCTGAACATCTGAAGTTAACATTAATTTTCGAGATTGGACTTAATGCTTTCTCCCTAAGTGTTTTTTCAGGCTGCTTTCCTGTAGCTACATTGAACCCTCCATTCTGCAGGGCTGTGCATGCAGCCTGCCTGCCCACTTCAAGCAGAGAGAGTGAATTTCAGGGACAAAAAAGACTGGACTAGTGAATGTGTTGCAGAAGGTTTAAAATTCACAGATGGCCAAATGCCTGGGGAATTCAGCTCTCTCTTTGGGCAAGGAAAGAAGTGTGCCATATCTAGTAATGATGTTTAAATTTAAAAGTTACATTTTATTCTTTAAAAATAAGTATGGCTGTCTGTCTGTGTACACGTTTAAGTATATACACATTTGTGCAGATGTCTATATACTTATGTAATATTTCAAAGCACTTTCTCCTTAAATCGTGCTGTTGTCATTTGCAAAGTAATGAGCAAAGATTTGGTGATGTCACAGGTGTTATGTGATGTAATTAGGTCATGTGGTAATCCACAATACAGTCTTGAAATAAGGACACTATTAGTCCCATTTCACATTTGAGAAAAGTGACCTCCCCAGCCTAAGTGATTAATTAAAAATTAATGAAGATTTGAGTGAATTTTCAAAATCATTTTTTTTTTTTCTGACTTTAAATTCAGTGGCACTCAATCAAGTCCCTCTGCCTTTTCTGGAAGTCCTCATTCTTACAAGTCCTCATCTTTCTGCTCATTCTCTCCATTTTCTTTCTCTTGAGTGACATTGTAGTGTAGGCTTAGGAGCACTGGGTTCAGTTTTCCCCTTGGTAATTCTGTGTACTAGCTGGGTAAAGTTTTTAACCTCTTGAAACTTCACTTTCTACGTATATCTATGGGCATGATATAAGTACTTATTTAATGGTAAATATCTGAGGACAAAATAATCTAAGAAATGGGCTTAAAACACATACCCTTGAAGTTTACATGGATTCTTTATGTGATCAATTATTATTTTTTTCTCTGTATGGCTATATGGTATACCCTTTAGTTATTCAATCTTGGTTTAAGAAATGCTTGGATTAAGAACTGGGCGCCTATTAGAGGGAGAACCAAAACAAAGAGATTTCATCATTGTCACTCCAGAAAAATCAATAGGTTGACTCTTGCAGCTCCACAGGAAAAGGCATATGCAGAGGTCATCTTTCAATATTATGAAATAATAGCATTCATTTTCCCACTTTTAAAGCCATGCAAGTCATCCAGATGAAACCTAAAAGCTAGGAATGTGGCCTTTAAGATCTAAAAGGTAGCACCAAGAACCTCTGGGGTAGATCTAAGTAAAGGGTCCGGGTGGGAGGGTGGAGTTAAGTCCAGTGGATCTGACCCCTGAGTTCAGAAACAAGGTACTCAGGCGACATTGTGTGGAATGCTTTGCTGATGTTTCCACTGGCTTCTGCAGCTCATGGAGCTTGTGCCTGCTCACTTTAGAGGGATTCGTCACCACACGAAGTTTTGGCAGTCAGTGTTAACAGAACATCCTCAAAAACCAATTTCTTCTTTATAATAGCTATTTTATGGAGTACCCAGAAATTCAGAAAGCACTTATTGATGTTGAATAAAAAAAAAACTTTTTCTTTTTAAAAAATGCTTACTCCTGCATTCATTCAATAGATGTTTCACGTGCACATACTGTGTTCTAAGCATTGGGATGGGTGCTTAGAATTCAGGATAGACTTCTCTAGTTAACAGAGCCTTCACTATAGTGAAGCAGGCAGAGCTTCATCCAATAAACAGTGATGAACATTTAAAGACATCTCAAGACAAAATTTAAAAAGTACTGAGACAGGAAAATGGATCTGTGGGAAGAGATAATGAAGAAATATGACCTAAATGGGAGATGAGGGGATTCTAAGAAAGGTTTTCCTGAAGTACTTGTGGTCTGAGCTTAACATCTAAAGGATAGAGAAAGCGAGATGGAATTGAAGGGAGGATTGTATACAGATGGACCAGCATATAAAGACTCAGTGGTAGAAAGAAGAGCAGTTCATTAGAGGTCCAGAAAGACATCCACTGAACCTATAAATGAAGAGGAGGGAAGTGTGTGATGCCACTGGAGAGACAGAAAATGCCAGTCATTCAGTGTCATCTTCAAGAAGTTTGTCTTTCCCTACAAGTAGCAGAAATCTCTCAATTGTGTTAAGTAGAGCGATGACCAATGAGATGAATCCTTTGAAAAGATGATGTGGGCTGCTGTGGGAATAATCACCTGTGAAAAACAGTACTTCAGGAAAGAACAAAAGAGGTTTGGAAAGGGAAATAGAGATATAGACAAATAAAGGACTGGAAAAATATGCATAGGTCAAATGCGTAGGCATTGCCAAAGGATTGGACAGTTTCAAAGCAAAGTCTGGAAAATTAGAGGGAAATTCTAGACTTGTGGAAGTGGTGGCATGGTAGAGTCCTTCACTGAACATTCAGTTAACACTGAAAAGAAATTGAATTCTATACCAAGTTCAAACAATATTAGGCTATTCAAATGCACAGGAAGAGAGGAGAGTTGGGTTAAGTGGAAGGGTTGGAGGTAGAAAATATGAATATATACAACTGTTTCAGAGGAGATGACTCTTAAAGGACAAGAAGGAACAACAGGCAGTGACTTGAGGCTCTTATCCACTCTCATGATTGCCATTGTCGTCTTCATGTGATTGATATCCACATCTGTTATTTCCAGCCTGCAGGTCTTTCAGGGCTTCAGGCTTATGCCTATGTGACCTTTGAACTTGAGCTTGTCCCATATGCTCTTGGCCCATGCCTTCTTTTCTAGCTGTGATCTACAGTACAACAAGAGGCATCTTTCTGCACCCAGCTCATTGAAGCAGAATGCTGTGTCATCCATACACCCCCTTACTCCCAGTCCACCCACTCTCACATACATCACAGGTCTATCCATTTCTCTCATGGGTATCTCAAACCTGGCATGTCCAAATGGAAACTCAGGACTTACTTCCCTGACCTCATAATTTCCTCCTCTCACAGCCTTCTCTATTCTAATATTCTATAAGAATTGGTCTGAAAAAAAATTCTTGGCATTTTCTTGGACTCCTCTCACTCATATTCAACCATGGAGTCAATCCTGTTGGGTCTTTGGGAGACCTATGTGCATATGGCTACCTCTTGCTCTTACCTCTGGCACCCTGCTTATGTCACCAACATCTTTTGCTTGAACCATTGCACTCACCCTTCTGTTTCTTCTGGCACTCTCATTAAGAGTTCCCCACAAGGCAAGGAAAGCAATCTACAGAGTCACCTCCTGAAACATGTATCCAAAGTAACTACCTCAGTCTGTCATGTTCTGCTCTATTTCTTTCACTACAAGTACTCAAATTACTTCTTGAACATCTTATGTGAATATTTGAATTTATATTAATGTTTGTTTCCTGGATTTTTTCTCTTCCAAAGAGGAGGCAAGACCCAGGAGAGACACATATGTTCACTAGTACTGTATTTTTCATGTCTTATACAATTTCTAGCACATACTGAAGCTAGTTGTATATGTTTTGGAAAAACAAATCCTGAGGTTAATATTAGCTCAAGAAATAAACTGAGGCAAGACCTGATGACAGGATCTTTCAATAGTCTTAACTGTAAAAGAAATCATACATATTTTAGTGACAAATAAAAGATGAGAATGTAGATATAGGACAAAAATATATTTGCTTGCTTGGACTTGGTTGAAAAACATCAGATTTGGGTGTTGTATGGTATGAAATATAATTGTCAAATTTATGGTAGAAAAGCTGTGAGTGGATGGAATGAAAAAAAAAAAAACAAGAACAAACGGTTAATTCTTTACTACTACTTGAAGGCCCTTGTAAGTTTCTATTGTTTCACAGGTAGTCTGTGCTTATTAATGAACTCAATTTCTCTCCACGCATTCTTTGAACGGAACATTATTGTCTGACCTGACAAAGCAAATCCATCCTTTTCAAAACTGTAAACATTATTATTCAATAGATTTGGATAGAAACAAAACCATTAGATGTTCTGCAGAAAGCAAAATTAGCCACAATGGGAAAATTTTCTTCCAAACAAGATAAAGCAGTTGATTAGGAGAGAGTCACAAAGAAACAGTTTGTCATTTGAGCTGGTGTGTGTATATGTCGGTACATATGGACAGATGGATATATGTTTCTTTTTTTAATTGCAATTGCTTTCTATTATCAAAGGGTCTGTGGAAACTTTGGGTTCATTTGAGAACAGGAATAAAGGAAGAAATGAAGTAAGAATAATGAACCAGTCAAGAGAGTGTATTTTATCAGTGAACAGAAGCTGGGAAATAAGACAGAATGGAGTCAGGATCGGGACCCAAGAGACTCAAGAAAGTCAATCTGAAGCAGAGATTTGTGAAGGAAACTTGTATTTTCATTGAATTTTAACAAGGCCAAACTGTCCTTTCTTCTTTTTATGTATTTGTTAATACATTATAGTTATACAAAACTATGTGATTCATTTTAACATATTCATATGTCAAAATGTACTACCTCTTCCCTCTCCTCCTTTCTTCCCTTACTCCTTTCCTCTACTCTATTGGTCTTCCTTCTATTATTTTTTTAAATTTGTACATTATATTTATACATATTATGCAGATGTTATAATTTAGTCAATGTAACCCTGCAGTTCCTCCCATTTTTCCGTCAATCCTCCCTCCCCCTTGATCCTCTTTCTCTACTCCTCTGTTCTCCATTCTATCCAAAATGTCCTTCTGAGCAATACTGATATATTCCCCCTATGCTATAGCAATAAATGATATGCCCACAGTTATGTATGAGCAGAAAAAAAAATGGCACCATTTTGACTTCTTACTGGTACTCTCACTTTTCTTCAGGGAAAATGAGTACTTCTCACTTCTGCAAACATCTTCCAATTGCACGTGAGGCAGTGAGAAAATATCTACCTGGCTGGCAAACAGCATACATGCCTCTCTTTGAATTCAAAAACTGTCACTTCTGGGTTTCCTTTGTGAGAAACAGTTCCCATAACAACAGGAGAAGCCAGACCTCTGGGGGACTTCCTAAGGAGCTCTGGAATCTTCTTTGCCTGGGAGATAGTGAGAGGAATGCCAGCAATACAGCCTAGGCTCCCCTTGATGCACACTTGTATCTGGAAAGGGGCCAACCCCCGAGCACCGCGGGCAAATCCAGTCTTCTCCCAGGTTGCTGTAAATTATGCAGCATCTCAAGTAGCTAAGAATCATTTTTACATCTATCAACTAAAGACTAAAAAATGGAACTATTTTAAAACATCCTCACAGTCTGATAAATAGATGCATGTCTCAGAGCATTTTCATGACTAATATTGATAAGTACACCATACATGTCAAATGTATTATACACCTATGTGCATGAACATTTTGGTTGTGTATTTGAATATGTTTATTTCTTATAAAATATTATTCATTTAAACTTTTTAAAGAATATTGTTTTAGAAAAAACTAATGACAGCAGAATTTAGGTATAATAGCTTCTTTGAAATTGTACTTTAGATTTATCATTCTTCTATCATAGACACTAAAGTTAACATGTTTAGAATGAAGTTAGAAATTCAGATAGGAAGCCATTGAATCAATAATATATAGAAATCTCTTATTTTTAATAAACCCAGTTTGTATTGCTCCTTAGTTTTTGTATCATTTTTCTTAGGATTATTTATCTAGTATGATTAATGAATATATTATCTCTAATTCATTACTAAAATTTGACTAGACCAAAAGTGGTTGTCTGGGGCATAGTAATATCTCAGTAATGTAAAGTTGCAATGATGGGTCACTTTCTCTTCACATTATTTTATATTTCTAGACCTGCTGTAATAGCCCAAATGATTCCATTATATAGGTATTTTTCATAATAATATTAAATTACCTTTACTTCTTCCATAAATTGTACATAGCAATTTGTGCTATATCCATCTTCTTTTCTTCTGCTCGTTGAAATGAGAATTTGCCACGGGATTTTTAACCCCAGCTTTCCCAACTGCACCCATCCTACATTTGAAAAAATAAACAAGATAATGGGTGAAAATGCTATTGTTAACTGACCAACACATGATGGAACTAAAAGGATCCTGTTAAATAAGAAGATCCTGATTTAATCTTTTTCCCTTTAATGTAGTTAAGTTGGTGTGACATTGCAACATGTAAAATTTTTGATGGACTAAAATGGTAAGAATTCAGACTTTCTATATTTGTTCTTTCCCCTAATGTGAGCAGTGACTAAAATTAGCAATTATGCTTTAAATACCAGAGAACAAAATCCTATATTTAAAAAATTATAAGACCTTTTATGTTTTAATTCGAATTCTGAGTAAAAATACAACAGAAGTTTTGGATAATAGAATATTTTATGTCTCAGGTATTCATGATATTTCCTCATGATCAGACGCAGTTTAATTTGATTTCAGTTCTCAGCACATCACATCTGGAGGCAGATGGCAGCCATTGCCCAGACAACAAGATGTCGTCTGAGTTCCACTTTGCCTGGGCATCATTTTTCCCACACTATCAAGTGATTTGGGGGGCCATTTTAAAAAAAAGTTTTATTTCAAACTTTTTCCTTTCCCTCTTATTCATTTAATTTAATTTTATTTATTTTGGTACTGGGGATTGAACTCAGGGACACTTAACCACTGAGCCACATCCCCAGTCTTTTTATTTTAGCGAGACAAGGTCTTGCTAAGTTGCTGACACTGGCTTTGCACTTGTGATCTTTCTGCATCAGCCCCCCAAATCACTGGAATTGCAAGTGTGCACCACCACACCCCGCTCCTCTTCACTTTAAAGAGTTGGTGTTGCTAGACTCAGCTGCATCTCCCTGCATGTTTCCAGATTTTGGAAGACCACTTGTGTGACTTTAGATATCAAGTAGGTTCTTGGTAAAGTCGTTAATTTGCTCTGCCCAATTTTTGTTGTTGTCGTTGTTCTTTGAGTTTGTCTAAGCCAAAATGGTTAGTCCATCTGGGGCTGATTTTGTGGGCACTACTAATTTTAGTTTACTTATTCTTATTTACAATCATTTACTTTCATGTTTGGTCTTATGTACGTAGTAAGGGAAAAAAAAAACAATTTGAAACTGCTTGTGTCCCTTGGCAATTGAGTAATTTCACTTTTAGCATGGAGCACAAAGAATTGACAAGAAGGACATCTCATCACAATTTGGAGCAATTTAGAAAGACACTTGCTAAAATTATCTTAAATGCCTAATGGTATTTCAGTTATCCTTTCTTTTAGTACCTTGCCCTATCTCACTAAGGAACTCATTAAGTCTTTTGCTTAAGGCATTCAGACTCATGATTTTGGATTAAATTTCTACCTTTGTCTTGCTTACATATTCTTCTCTTAGGTTCCATCCTTGTCTTCCCTGGCCTGATTGCTTTCTTGTGTCTATAATAGAATTTCAATCATACCATGCCTACAGTGTAAAGGGGCCAAGATTTGAAGTAAGAAAAAGCTGAGCTTAAGGCTTGGTTGCAAGGCTTTGACCAAATTATTTAATCTTTCAGACACTCAGCTTCTTTGTCAGTGCCACATGCAATACTGAGCGAATTTAATTGCTATTGGCTTATGGCTTTTTGCTCTCCTTGTAAAAAAAAAAGTCCTCAAATTCCCTGACCCTCTTAAGTCACCTGTACCTCAATACGGGTCAGCAATTCATATTCTTTCAGATGGTTACAGAGAGAATCCAAATTTTCCTCTTTCCCTAAGGTGGATTCATTCATTCCCACATCTTCTAATTCCATGTAGAAGTTGATCATCCCAGAGCTTTCTTCAACCCTGACATCCTTTAATTTTCAGCCTGAATCTAACATATATGTGCAACATTTATTACATGAATGTCTATGTATCATCTTCATTCACCTAATAAGTGTTGCAAACATATGTGTTCAACTTGACCTTCTGATTTTCTTCAGGTGGTAGGTAAGCTTCACCTGTAGTGGTCTTCTCCTCAATAAATCACTTCAAGCTTTATCCAGGTGTTTTGGACAAGAAAATATAGACTTGTTCTTCTCCTTATTTATTTATTCAGTAGTTCTTGGAATAGAACCCAGGACCACTCTACCCAGCCTTTGTTTTTGTTTTTGTTTTTTTTTTGAGACAGCTTTGCTAAGCTACAGAAGCTGGCCTTGAACTTATGATCCTCCTGTCTCAACTCCTCATGTTGTTAGTACTTCAGGTAAGGGCTGCCAAGCCTGGAAACTCTTCTCTTTTTTTATAGCATTTATCCAGTCTATCAATAAATACATATTCTGAATTCTATGAAACTTACCCACTACCACACCCTAGTCCACATCATCTTCTCTTATTCTCCTGGACTGTCTCCTAACTGATATTCTTTGGAAATCTTGGTCTGCCTGGCTCTTTTAGTCCAATTTCAGTTAACTTTTAAGTACTCACCACCGTCTTCTTATAAATACCATTTATCTGTCTAGCTCCTGCACCTGGCTTATCATGATGTTCTCATTTTCTGAGGGATCTTTCATTTGTCACATGCTAGACTATCTAATTCTACTCATTCTTCAAAACACAGATCAAATGCTACCTGTTACACAAACGTGTTTGGGATTATCAAAGACAAATGGAATAGGTCTCCCTGGAAATCTCATGATACACTTTTGTTACACAACTTCCCTTTAAGCTAGTCTTCAATATTTTTAAATTAGAGGATAATGACAAAATTATGTTGAAAATTGAGGCAATGTAAAGGAATACATTTCAAAATAGACACTTTTTTCCATCCTTTTTCTCTCTTTCCATTTTAAAGAGGTAAACATGGCTAACAATTTCTCATATCTAAAATATTCTTCTAGGCTTAGCATGTGACATTTAATTTTGCTCTTTATAATGTTTACTAAATGCTAAGTGCCAACTTGCCCATTGTTTCCCTCTGTCTCTGGTAGAATGTAAAGTCTCTAAAATGATCATATTATCATATGTAGAAGGTATGCAGCTACTCTCCAAAATGAGAAAAAAAAATCAGTGGTAGAAGTTTTAAAAGACCACTTGCAGTGTTTTTACTGTGATTCAGTTTTATACTATACTATCCAGTCAGAATTTAACCATGAATTTCAGTAAATTTATTTATGTGCCCTTAACAACACTCCACATCATGCCAATATGCTATTCAGCTGATTTATAGCAACCATACCCATCTGCCTTTTTAAGAAACCATTTAATTTTAAAAATTACATGTATAGAGTTTTTGTCCTTGACCTTGCTTCAGATATTACTGAAAAATCAAGCTAAAAACTCTCCAAAATCTCATAAATTACCTCACTCCTATAGCTTACATCACCCTGCCTCTTCCTTGACAGCTGAATTAATTTTAAGAAGTCCCATGGAGTCATCGTCAGCCATTCATTATCCCAGGAGTGCAGCACAGCCCCACATAGACATTTGCCAACTTGTCCTTTTAATACTCTCCTAATGATGAATAGGCCTTGAGTGATTCTGTGTTTTTCCCCTGTCCCTTCACTGACTCCCTTTTCCCTTGTTGGTCATCCCCTCCCCACTCCAGGGACCTAATTGGAATCCATAGCACTAGAGCAGAGACAAAGACATGATGAACAATTACACCAACCCCAAACCAGGCATGTATTCTGCACAAAATTATAACTTTATACTGTTAGACAACATCTCATGCTGCTTCTTTACTTGTTTTGCAAGTGTACTTGTAGAATTGAGTGTATCCCTATGACTTTTTTCTTCTTTGTAGATTATATTTGTGTCTCCAGTTCTTAGGTGAGAAAAGATAATAAGTAATTTCTCTATCTATAGCTATAATGAGAGCCAGAGATCCCCAACCATGGGAACTGATATATCCATCTAGCCACAGGGTCTGACTTGAAAATAATGATTCCATATATTTTATACAAATGATTTGTCTAGAATTAAGAATTAGTGCACATTCATGTCTCCAATTCCACCAGACAGAATCTAACTCAACTGCAAAGGAGGTTGGAAAATGGCATCTTCCCTTCAGGTTCCTGGTAGAGTGGGAAAGGAGTAGTAAGCCTCTCTCAAACTTTCTACCTGCAATTGTAACCTCCCCCCTTCCAGCAAAGGTCATGTAGGGCAATAAAATACTCAGAAAATCTTACATATGCAAACATTCGATGGCAATTCATCAATACTAACTGTGAAAAAAGTTTGAGGGCTATCACATCAGAGGAACATGTTACCTTAACACATTGCCATGGAAATTATTGAATTAACTGGACTGCAACTGAACTGCTTATTTAGCCACTTAACTCTACAAATACTAATTCATGTTTTTTAAAAAGTCATCAACATTCTTGTTTTCCCTTTATAGGGCAAAACTCTCACAACCAAGAGGCTTTCTAATCAAACTGGATTATATAATTGGAGGAATATTTTATCTAAGAGTCTGTTTCATGAGTATTAGTGAATTTATTTTTATAAATTCTCATCTTTCTAATCTGTCATTCATGTGCATAAAATAGCATTTCCTGCATTCTCATATTCAGAAGTGAATAAAGAAGTGCATTAATTATTGATGTATTTGACACCAGTAGTCACTTCTTATTTACTTTATGGCTTCTGTGTAATACATCCAATGCTGTTTTTGGATTAGGATACTAAGAACATCAATAAGAGGGAAGACAAAAAACTTTTAGAGACTGATAGTAGAGAAGTAAAAATTCAAAATGATTCTAGGGGCCAAGGAAGGCTGGACTCCTAACTTTCCCTCTTGAGTTCATTTTTCTGTGGTCTTCCCCATCTTTGTTAGTGGAAATTTTATACTTCCAGTTGCTCTAGCCCCAATTCTTACAGTTATTTCCAAGTACTCTCCTTCTCTCATAACCCAAATCCAGTGCCTCAGTAAATCCTCTCTTTAAAACCTTCAAAATGTGTCTACTGTCTCACCATCATCAGTGATACCACCATCAGCTCTACCTAGGCTGTTGCAATTGCCCCCTAATTGGTCTCCCAGTGAAGACCCTTGACACTAGAGTCATTTCTCATCACAACAGTTAGCCATAACATCTCTCCTTCGCAAAGACAGCTGTCAGAGTAAAAGTCAGAGCCTATTCCATGACTTTCTGTGTGATGCCCAGTCTTCTCTCCTGTCACCTCCTGGGCCTTATCCGCTCTTCACTTCCCTTCTTCTCACTCCTTGCTGTTCACTCTGGCTTACTATTGCTCTTCCTCAAGTCTCAGTGAGGCTTCCCTCTCAAAAATTGCTAAAACTGCTTTCCCCTTCATCTTGATGTACCTTTATTCTCTTCTTTATTTACTTTGAGAGCACTTACCATCTTCTAGCATATAAGAATTTCCTTATTTATTTTATTAATTCTTATTCTTTCATAGAATAAAAATTCTCTGAAAACAGGGACTTCATCCACCTTTTGTCTGCTATATTCTCAATGCTAAAAACAGTGCCTGACAATAAATAATGGTTGAATATATTCCTTGAAATACCAGAGAGGCTAAACAAGAGAAAACAACTGCCTGTTTCACAGGATGACAATGAGTTTCCAATTAAATTAGCTTTTACTTTGCAAACTAAAAGGCACCAGTTAATTAGACCATCATTAATGCTAATAATCATACTCAACAATTATCAAATTTACTTCAATGAGTTGCTGCATTAAGTGCTATTTGTTTTTTTCCTTTAACACATACAATAGCTCAATTAATAATAATAATAATAATAATAATAATAATAATAATAATATTACTATTCCCCTGTTAGAAAAGATAAGGTTGAAGATTATTGAATCATAAATACCTGCAATCTTAAAATACAGAATTTGGAGGAGTACAGGATTGAGACAAAACCAAATTCCTCACTTCCATCCTTTCTCAGTCTGCTGATATTGGAGTTGGTCTCCAGTTCATACCCTGTCCAGATGAATAACATGGGTACATGTAACTATTGCAGAGAATCAGTGAAATGTCATGCTCACCTCGTGAAACTGGTTAATGGCAGAGTCAATAACCCCAAATAAGACAGAACCCCTCAAAAGTTCACTTTATTTATTGCCATATGATAGTTTATTTAGAAATTTGAGAATACCACACACTCTACCTTTCATATCCAGAAAATGTACAGAACTTATATTAATTAATAAAGGAGACAATCCAGGGTAAAACAGGGGACAATTAGTCAAATGTGCATTTGACAAAAGAGGATATGTAAATAGTTAATTAGTGTATGAAAAGTTATTCCATGTTTCAGTCCTCAAGGAGATGGAAACTAATCAGCCTTGATTATATAAATATAATATAATGGCAAAAGTTATTAAGCCAGAGAATATACCAAATATAATGGCAAAAATTATTAAGCCAGAGAACACTAGGTATTGGTGATGATGCAGAAGCAATGAGGGCTCTCTATTATACACTGCAGACAGATATAAAAATTGCCAGGCATTTGTCTACCTTGTGACAGAGCAATTACAATTTGAAGGCATACCTAATAGAAACGCTTGCATATGGTTACCCAAAGACAGCACTCTTTGTAGTGGTCAGAAATTGGATCTTACCCAAACATCCAAAACATTTAGAATGGATACATAAGTGGAAATTGAGGAATATTCACACAATGAACCCTGTAAGAACAAGAATGAACAAATCACAATTTTATGCAACACTATTTAAGAGTCTCACATAATGTGTGCAGAAGAACGCATACTGATTCCACTGATATTGAACATGATTCCACTGATGTTCAAAAGCAGACAGAACTAATCTGCTCTCAGACGTCAAGAAAGAGACTAACTTGGAGCAGGGCTTCTTGTACCTGTATATCATTCTCTTTCTGGATCTTGAGATGTTTGGTTGATATATGCATGAAATGTGCTCTTCTGTATGTCCATCTAATTTCAAAGTTAACCAAGACAAAAAAGAAAACTGAAAAAATACCCTATCTTTTTCTGTCACCCTTTCAAACATCATTCTGCTTATCTATTTTAGATATTAGCAAAGAAAATGAAACTCTAATCTCAAATGTACAATATATCTTATTAGGATGGCAAGTTCCAAAGCAAGAATATAAGGTGGGCACTTTTCAGAAGTAAAATTTCAGCCAAAGACAATATGCTTGATAGTGGTAATCATTATAATGATAGTAATATATCATTATAATGCAAGGGATAAATCATACTGTGATATTTACTTCTTGATAAACTCAGTTTTCATCTGATCCAATGTTGTTGCTCCATTCCATTAGAGGTATCTTCTCTATCGCATCATGTTTTTTTCCTAGCCTGAGCTTCCTTTTGGTGCTGGACACATGGTTTGGAGACCACAGGGAGAGTCCTGACAGACATGCTTGAAGAAGTTCTGTGATTCTATAGCAGGAGGGCTTGGAAATTTTTCAATGTATTCCCTGTCTTCTGTGAAGCTATTGTTTAAAAATAAGCTCAGATTTCTTTGTGGTTTGTGTGATCAGTAGAGGTGACTTGGTTAAGGTCTGTACCCTCTGCCCTCTTGGGAAAGGGACTCTAGGCCAGCAGTGCCTACAGCCCTCAGACCAATGAGCAGGCAATGAAGTCTGCAGAAAACTGCACAGGAAGGGCAAAAGGATCAGAGGGGCATGAGACACTGGTTCAGTTAACCAGTGCTCTCTGTCCCTTAACCATCAGCGGTAAGGGAAATCATCTGACTCTTTGCAAAACATCCCAAGACTGGAGGTAGAATGCTTAACTGATGGCTGCACAGCCCGGTGCCGCAGATTTCAATCTGTGCTAAACTTTTTATCTATCCCTCTCTCCCTATGCCAGTTTTCCCAATGTTTCTCGACATCACATTAACTCCCCTCCCAGTACAATAATCGACTCCAATCTGCTATTATCACGGAAATAGAAGAGGTAAAGTGCCTGTAATAGGATCCAAATCAAATCACTTTCACTTCAGCCGGCTTTTGCTGTGAAGCCAAGGATTCCCCAGGGAGATTCAATACAGAGAAACACCTGCAGACTCAGGCTGAGGCCCGGAGAGTAGATAGAACACGACAGGCCCTGCTTGCCTGTAGCATCTCCTTAGTTACAAGCCGGTCACCTCGGGAGTAATGACCTCAGGCAGGCTCTGATAAACTTGTGACTCAAAGCCAAAGCCAGGCTCTGACTCCCACTCCATTCAGCCCATCCTGAAGCAACATGTTGGTTTCCTGTCACAGCACCAGGGCGACAGTTCCACGTCCTCCCCATTTGCCTGGGGTTGCTTTTACGTGAGTTACTGCTTGTCCTTGGACAGGTCTACCCTCAAGGAAAAAAATTGCATGTATATATTACTCACTCTCAAGAAATAACAAAAACAAAGCAAATTGAACATAATTCAGACCTGGCAGTGGCTCTGGTCAGAAAATCCTAGCACATTTTTCCTTTGGGCATTTTAAGTATTGCACACTCTCACTGCATTTCCCAGATGGTTGTAGGTTAGAGAGCTTATAGCAAAGATCTTTCTATGAGAGTTCATCAGTTTCTATCTCTTTTAGACCATCCTCACTCCCTTTGCTAGTTAAAGAGCAACGCGATATACATTTGTGATTGTACCATAACTTCTCATTTAGGCTCGGGTCTGACATGGACTTGGCAGGAAAATCCTATAGTCAATGTTTACTTTCCTGCCAGAGTCTGAGGATTTCAGCTACCCAGACTAATTGATAGTTTCGGTAAGTGAGTTATCAGATCAGCAAAAAGAGCAATTATAATTTTCATTTCATAGACCTATTAAAACGTGATGGCGGATATTTCCAAAGCAAATGATTCACTGGAAACATCCTCCAACAGGAGTCACCCTCAGTGTTCTTTTGCAAAATAGACAAAAGGGTCCAAAAATAAGAAAATCAGAACTGGAGTTGAATGTTGAGTTTGCATTCAAGTTTCCCCTCTTTACCAGCCATGTGACTTTCTACAAATAATTTCGTTTTGCTAAATATTGTTTTCCTTGTGTGTGGAATCTGTCTCACACAGAGTCATGAGCACTACATGAGGTATAGTATTCAAAAACATCTCGTTATTTGTAAATTATCTGCTGATTAAAAAATTGTAAATTTTCTGAATGTATTATGAGGAAAAATCAAAAAAGAATAATGGCCACTGTAGACTGGAGAGAGAAGGGAAGAAGAGAAATGCAGAGGGTTGGTCAATAGGTACCATTGTATTTAGATGCAAGAACTAATTTCTATAGTTCTCTTGCACAGTAGAGTGATTCTGACTTTAGTTAATAATAAAGTATTGCACATTTCAAAGTAGCTAAAGATGATTTTGAGTTCTTTGGTGCAAAGGAAGGACAAATGTTTGAGGTAATGAATATGCTAATAACACTGATTTGATTGTTGCACTATGTACGCATGTGTAAAAGTAATGCATTGTATCCCATACATGTGTATGAGTCTCACGTGTCAATTAAAATAAATAAATTAAATATAAACACAACCAAAAAATCAAAATGAAACTAGACAGGGAAAATAAAAACAATAACGTTTCTTCTTAAAATGCATCTACAAGGGTCAAAAGAGATCTGTGATGACTTGGGGTACTTCTTATGAAAGGTTCTGCTTGCTCAGGAACTATGTGTAAGTAAATCCCACTGCAGCAGGTACAGGGGAATGTACATTTGTGATTAAAGTTAGTGGGGACTGAATCCACCCTGCAGTCTTCCTGGACCAACTCTTTGTCTCTAGGGCCACCAGAGCTAGAAGGACCACTGAAGACAGTTTCCAGGAACTACAGAACTGATAGTTATGGCTCCAAAAGAGGTCACCTTCAGGCTTCTTGTCAGTGGGAAGAAAAGAAGCATTTCCAGGGAAAACACTTCAGTAGTTCTCTGGGGATAAGACCATTAGTACGATTTATGCTTAGACTTCAGCATGATCTCAGACCCCTTAAATTACAAGATGTATCTAAGGGAAAACAGTTTCCTGGTGAATATGGATAACAGGAAAAGAGTCTGTGGCTATTAACAGTTCCAAGTCTATTTCCTCTAGATATCCTGACATGCTTTATTTTTATTTTTGACGTTGGAAAGCATCTCATCCTGGTCTTCTGATTTAGCAGGAGAATGTGGAGAATAATGCAAGGCAAATCTCATTGTATTACAAGCAACAGGGCAATGTGGGCACATATTGTGCCAATGGCCACTTGAAGTCAAGACAGGTCAGTGTTGTCCAACTTATCTTTTCAGTGAAAGACTTTCATTAACCATGTATTTGCTCTGGTTTAATATGCACGGCTTTTTAAGAAATTTTATAAAGATATATGGACATATAAAAATCATGTGTTCTGATTTCAGGTTTTGAAAAAAATAATCACTTCATTCTGTTCTTCAACAAATGTTTGTTGATAGTCTTATTTTAGAAATCACATGCCTGAAATATATATATATGTATATATATATATGTGTGTGTGTGTGTATATATATATATGTGTGTGTGTATATCCACATATATATGTATTTGAAAAACTAAATAAAAAAGAAAAAGTAATCCCCATACACCAAAAGCAAAACAAAATCTAACAGTAACTTAAAACAACCACAATGGCTTTGGAACACGCAGAGGCCCTGTGCAAAACTCCAAGGACATTTCTTATGGTTTCAATGCTGGTATGTCCCAGCTTGGGGACACCTGAGTGCAATCAGGTTTCAGGGAGATGACTGTATTTCTGAAGGCACCTAGTGAAGAAGAGACCAAGAGAACCAGAGCCAAACCCTCACCTGGAAGAGCAGGGGATGGGAATGGCAGGTGGAAGTTTATGGAAGAAAGAAACTGTGTAACAAGCATGTTCTGTGTGAGTCCATTGGCCAGTTCATCAGAACTGCCTATACCTGTGGTAGTCCTTCCATTCTTTTACAAGAACTGACAAATTCTTGATTAAAGAATGTGCAAACTCCAATGATCATGACTTAAACAGGTAAGGTGAACACAGGAAATAGCCATTAGGTACAGCAGGGCAGAGGGATGCACTGTGGACGCTGATATGCCAAATTTCCCTTCTCACTGATAACTCCTGCTCCATGATCCTCTTACTAATTGAGCATTTAATATGACCAGGACATTGTAATCTCTATTTTATAGATAATAAATCAAGGTTCAATTACTTGCTCAATCACATAGAATTGAAGGTTACACAGAAAAACTGTTACAGCTAGTTTCATATGACTTTCTGATTTCTCACATCCTTCCTTCTGCTCCTTCTCTATGTAATTGCCTGCTACTTTCCCCACATCCTTTTCTTTTGTTTCATTTTTCTTAGAGACACTCATAGATCAGGATGGTGAAGACCTACACAGCAGAGAACATTATAGGGACTAACCCCAAACTCATTCCTTACTGTTACATTTCCTATACATCAGCACACCATGGGTATAAACTGTGTTACAAGGGAAGCAAATGCCCTAAAATGGTAACCTAAATTGGCTTCCATTTATAATTTGGGACACTGCTTGTGATTTTTCCATAAAAAAGACTCTGTCACATGCTATCATTAGCATGCTTTAAACTTCGGAGAATTATTATCATGAAGGAATTTGGTAAAGTATGTCAAGTCATGTGACAGAGTTTGTGTCAGAGTTTGAGTCACTATTTCTCAAACTCCACTGATATCCACCTTTCCTACGTAATTGTTAACAATGTGTGAAAAGAGTCTGAAGGGCTCAATTTTTCCTTAGTTTTGGAGACTGAAGTTCCAGATCATGGTGCCCACAAGATGGGTTTCTTCTGCGGCCTCCCTCATTAACTTGCAGAGGGCCACACACCAATGTCCTCATGTGGTCTTTCTCTCGTGCATGTGCCTTCCTGGTGTCTTTCTTTCATAGGAAACCAGTTGTGTTGGATTTGGCCAACCTTATGAGATAATTCAACCCTGGTCACTTCTTTAAAGACCTAAATACACTCATACTGGGGGATTAATAATTCACCATAAAAGTTGGGGAATAGATATGTTCAGTTCATATAGGCCCCATGTTCCACGTTACATCTGTAACAAATGGTTATGATGGCCAGTTTGTTTTGGAAGCATACACAATGTCTGCTTCAGTTACAACAGCCTTTCAATTCCTTGGATATCCACCACTGGCATAATATAAATGAAAATGAAGAAAAGATAAGGAGACAAGAAAGAAGAGACTTCTCTTCATTAATTTTATTATTAGTACTAAAGGATAAATGATTTCAAAACTTACCAGATGGAACAGTAGAGACAAGACCTGGAGACAAGACATTCTACTGGCAAAGTCTGTAGGAAAGTCTGATCAGAAAATCTAGAGTGTATTATTTCCATGTTTTCCATCCTGGTGAACATGATCAAAAGTCTACCTTCAGGTTTTACAGTCCTTCTTCATCAAAGGTTCTTTTTTAATTATTTATTTTCTTGGTACTCACAATAGACCCAAGTTGTGCTCTACCACTGAAACATCCCTGACTCTTTTAATTTATTTATTGTTTTTACTTTGAGACAGTGTCTCATTAAGTTGCTGAGACTGTCCTAAAACTTGTGATCCTCCTGCCTTAGCCTCCTAAGTCCCTAGAATGGACTGGAGCGTGCCCCTACACCCAGCTCCAAGGGTTCTTATAATAATTACTTTCTTTCCTTTTTAAATTATTTATTATTTTTGCAGACTGCATTTTGTTAGATGATATTGCATTTTTATGCTTTCTAATTTTTCTCTATAAGCTTTTAAAATAATTATTTTTCTAAGTTGGGTTAAGGCATTGAATGTGGTGGTATCATTTTAATAGGGAAGAAGATGAACCAATATTGGTGTTGGTAGAAAAAAAGCAGGAAGCTAGGGACTGACATTCATGTGTGCATATCAATGTTATTAGAGGCAGAAACTCCAGAACCCAAGAGGAAACATCAGGAGTACTCAAGTAAGGCAATATTGCAGTATGTGATCAGATCCATTGTGAACTCCTGAGGCTTTTTGTAGGTTCATGCTTTTGGCAGTTTTTTTGCTACTGTGAATAAAGGACCAGACCAGCACAATTGTAGAGGAGAGAAGATTTCTTTGAAGGCTCAAGGTTTCAGAGGTTTTAGTCCACAGAAGGCTGGCTCCATTCCTAGGGGCTTGAGGTGAGGCAAAACATCATGGAGGAAAGTGTGGCAGAGGGAACCAGTTCACATGGTGATCAGGAAGCAGAGAGAGCCGTCTCCACTCGCCAGATACAAATACCTTCCCCAAAGCCATGTCCCAATTTTCACCTCCTCCAGACACACCCTACCACTTCAGTTACCACACAGTTAATCCCTATCAGGAGATTAATTTACTGATTGACGTGAAATTCATTTGGAAAAATAAGAGACTCAGAATAGGCAAAGCAATCCTTAGCAAGAAAAGTGAAGCAGGAGGCATCACAATACCAGACCTCAAACTATACTACAGAGCAATAGTAACAAAAATGGCATGGTATTGGCACCAACATAGATATGTAGACCAATGGTATAGAATAGAATGCACAGAGTAAAATCCATATAAATACAGTTATCTCATACTAGACAACAGCACCCAAAACATACGTTGGAGAAAAGATAGCCTCTTCAACAAATGGTGCTGAAAAAACTGGAAATTCATTTGAAGCAAAATGAAATTTTTAGACTCCTATCACTCACCCTGCACAAAAATCATGTCAAATTGGATCAGGACATAGGCATTAGAACAGAGACCCTGCGCCTAATAGAAGGAAAAGTAGCTCCAAATCTCCACCATGTTAACTTAGGAACTGATTTCCTTAACCAGACTCCTAAAGCTCAAGAAATAAAATCAAGAATCAATAAATGGGATGGAATCAAACTAAAAAGCTTCTTTATAGCAAAGGAAACAATCAGTTACATGAAGAAAGAGCCTACAAAATGGGAGAAAATCTTTACCACATGCACCTCAGATACAGCATTAATCTCCAGGACAAATAAAGAACTCAAAACACTTAAACCGCCCCCCCAAAAAAAAAAACAACAAATAATCTAATCAATAAATGGGCAAAGGAACTGAACAAACACTTCACAAATGAAGAAATACAATTAATCAGCAAACATATGAAAAAATGTTTAACAGCTCTAGCAATTAGAAAAATACAAATTAAAACTACACTGAGATTCCATCTCACTGAAGTCAGAATGACCATTATCAAGAATACAAGCAACACTGTATGTTAGCGAGGATACGTTGCTGATGAGAATGCAAACTGGCGCACCGCTATGGAAAGCAGTATGGAGATTCCTCAAAAAACTTGGAATGGAACCACCATTTGACTCAGTTATCCAACTCCTAGGTTTATACTTAAAGGACTTAAAATCAGTATACTTCAGTGACACAGCCACATCAATGTTCATAGCAGCTCAATTCATAATAGCTAAAGTATGGAACCAACCTAGGTGTCCTTCAACAGATGAATGGATAAAAAAATTATGGTATATATGCACAATGGAATATTATTCAGCCTTAAAGAAGAATGAAATCATGGCATTTGCTGGTAACTGGATGGATCTGGAGACTATCATGCTAAGTAAAATAAGCCAATCCCAAAGAACCAAAGGCTGAATGTTTTCTCTGATATGCAGATGCTAATTCACAGTAAGGAGGAAAGTTAGGGAAAAATAGAGGCATTTTGGATTAGACAGAGGGGAGTGACGGTAGGGGAGGGGGTATGTGGGTAAGAATGATAGTAGAATGAATCAGACATTATTACCCTATGTGTATATATGATTACATGACCTGTGTAACTCTACATCTTATACAACCAAAAGAATCAGAAGTTATACTCCATTTATGTATGATGTGTCAAAATGCATTCTACTGTCATGTATAACTAATGAGAACAAATTTTTTGAAAAGGAGAGAAACAAAAATAACATAAAATAAAATAAAATTCACTGATTGGGTGAATTATTTCTCCTCTGAACCTTCTTGCACTGTCTCACATGTGAGCTTTTGGGGGAGACCTCACATCCAAACCACAACAGTTCATCTGGAGACCAACCATTGGATCTGAAATGGATCCTGGACTTTACCTTAGTATTGCTTCAACTGGAACAACAGAATAAGGTCAAGTTACTAATTTTAAAATGTATCTCAAATGTAAACAAACAGTGTGGCATTGGCATGCATTTGTAAAATGGAGTGTGTTAGACAGTTTTCTATAACAGTGACAAAATACTTGAGATAATAAACTTTTTTTTGGCCCAATTTTGGAAGTTTCAGTCCAGGGTCAATTGACCTGTTGTTTTGGGTCCTGGGGAGATACAGTTCATCATGGCAGGAGCATGTTGCAAAAGCTCCTTACCTCATGACACTGGGAACAAATAAAGAAATGGAAACTCGACAAGGTCTCAATATTTCCTTCCAGAGCACACTCATGGTGACTAGACCTCCTCCCAGTAGGCTAAACCTTTTGAAGGTTCTACAACCTCCAATATGCCATAAGCTGGGGACAAAGTCTTCAGCACATTGGCCTTTGTGGGGCACTTATCTAAACCATAGCATGGAGATAATATATCTGCATACAATTGTAAGGACTAACTGAATATAATATATACAAATTTCTGCTGTTCAAATGCTTTCCTTCATTGTTTATTTATTTATCTATCTATTTATGTATTTATTTTTTGCAGTGCTGGGGATTGAAACCAGGGCCTTGTGCTTGCAAGGCAGGCACTCTATCAACTGAGCTATACCCCAGCCCCAAATGCTTTCCTTTTTTGTTATTATTTCTCTCCATCCCTCTTCTTCTCCTTTCCTTTTTTCTGTTTCTTCTCTCCTTCTTAAATTCACTTCCATTCCCCCTTCACTTTGCCCTGTCTTTCTGCCATTTTTAAATAGTTCCAGCTATTTGATAGAGAATTTTGAAAAATACCTCCATGAAACTTCATAATTTTTTAAAGAGAAAGATGCACAGGGAAAAACTCCTCCAGAGAAATAAAATAGTTTGTTGAGGGTAAGAGCCGTATATAAGGTTTCCTTTTATTCTCCCCTCCCTTAAGTACCAAGTGCAGAGCTGACCATGATGTAGGTTCTAAATAAAGCCCTTTAAACTGAAGGGGGAGATAAAGCAAGATTTTTAAAATTCTGTAAAGTGTCACCTTTATAGTCACAACAACAGAATTTTACTCCAGAAGGAAGACCACTGATTGCTATCATTTTCATTATGGCACATATTATGTACGTCCATTTATGTCTGCTATGTATTCATATGAAAGTACATGTGTTCCATTAGATATCACTGCAGTAATCTGATACTCTGATGATTCTAAAATAACTAATGTTTATTGAACACTTACACATGACAAGGATTCCAAGTGCTTGACATGCCTATCATTTTAATAAATCATAAATAGGTTATTGCCAGTCTATCTATTGCCTACTATTCCCCTTTCTAACAGGAATTTCATAGAGAGCTTATAGTCTTATTTGAATGTAGGATTATCCTGACTGAAAACGTGCACTACTTTCTAATAAATATGTAGGAAATATGTGGTGCAATATCTGTGTTCATGATGTTTCCACAGAAATGCTGGTGCTATTGTCATTATTTCATAGGGTTAGAGAATAAAGAGATTGGATTTGAACTTGACCTTGGACATTTCTTTTGAGAAATGTAGAGATCCCACTTTTCAGGAAGCTAGGTATACTAGAATCTCACAAGTCAGTCCATCAGTGCAATTATAAGAAGCTCTAAGGTTAAGCATGAGAAGAGGAAAAAAAATCTCCAAAGTCATATAGAACTGTAATTGCTATTTTCCTGGACTTTAATCATCTTTTGGCAGAAAGCTTAATGTTTGGCTTAAAAGTGCTGCTAGCTGAGGAGAAATTTTATATTTTGCTCAATCATGGCCAGGTCAGTCACTTGAAATAAGACATCATTATACCTGAAAAAAAATGACTTATACTTACTCTCTACCGTATTTTGGGGGAAAACAATTACATATTATGGATTTTTCATGTACAAGAACAGAAACATTCCCCCACATTGTAATACCCACTGTAGCATTTATAGCATTAGAAAATTATCCTGGTGACTGAGAATTTTTGACTAATTAGGTTTTTTAGATAATAAGAGCTTTTTAATAAGGTACATATCATTTACAATATTGCTAATGAAATGTGAAAGCGATTCAGTACCGGGTAAGATAATGGCTAACTTGTTTTAATTGTTAACATTTTTTCTTGCCTACAATGACACAGTCATTATTTCTCAGTCACCACTTATCATGAAATCCAAGAGGATTAATGGTTTCACTTATACCGGCGAAAATGTTTAAGCTGTCCCGATTATCAGTGCAGTTGGAAAGAATAATGGTTATTTGTCATCGCGTTTAGCAGGAGAATGAATTGTCCCCAGATAATGGCACCATTAACCCTTTGAGGAGGGGCTGATAGAGTTTTATGGCAGAGACAGAGAATGCCAAGATTTAGGGTAGGGTGTTTGCGTGTAGGTGGTTTATTCTCATCTATGATGGCTTCGAAGAATTACATACTCTGCCACCAAAACTGGGAATAAGTAGTTTAGCTTGTTATAACATCTAGGCTATCTGAGATTAAAACTAGATTGTTAATGATTTATTCTTGTGATGAATGAGCAGGCTGCTACAATAAGATAGAAGAGGAATATGAATTCTGGAAGAGGAAAACAAAGTATTTGTAAATTCTTCAGCCCTTGCCTCCTCGAAGAAATGGAGAAAAATATGAATTTCTGAAAGCAGTTGTCAAGATTTCTTACCATCAACTTTTGCCAGTTTCAATTCAAACTACATTTTAATGAAAGGTGGAAGCCATGTCTACATTAAAAACTTTTACCACAACTATCTGGCTTGATAAGTAGTAATTAAGGAAAATTTTTAAAGACTAAAAGTATGTAATCAAGAATAAAGACTGATAAAGTTCTGTTCTTATTTATGAATCAAGGCTTTGATTTATAAATATCCAAGCCTCAAAATATACATTTATGACATTACCCTTAATACTCTTGTTTGGGTGAATGATTTCAGCTATGAATTGCAATGGTAAAACAAAATTGCTATATCAAAAAAAAAGTTCAGGGTTACGTTTAGAAAAATCAATATTTGCCTTCAGCAAAATTCACAGAATGCCTCCCTTTCTGAATGAGGGCTTCCACCGTAATGTAATAGAACTCCTTTCTCTTCCTGTCCCCCCTCAGCATAGCCAATGCAGGAAGTGGCCTGGGCTGCCTCTGATAGCTCAGTTCTCTTTCTGTGGCTGAAGCACTAGGGCAGTTCCATTGACAAGAAGCCAGAGGCAGCCAGGAAGCTCTTGTAACTTCTCCAGAGGGGCCTGGAGGGCAGGCCCAGGGGAGGAGACCCAAGGGGAGAGGGCAACAACAGCAAAAATAAGTGTGTTTTAGGAGATACAACTGGGTTGCCTTATCTTGTTACAGTGTCCTATCTCCTCTGGAGAAGTAGCTGCAGCTCAGCCCTGTCAGGCAGCCCCACAGCCACTCTGCTCAGCACCTGGACCTAGAGAAATCTGTTTCCTAAAGTCACAGATTCCTCACAGTGCTCGAAGATTACACTACTTTCCAGCCCCTCCAATTTTAAAAGGGAGACTCATTCTTTCAGAAGAGTCCCTAAACACAGTTCCTTTCCCGAAAGCTCTCTCTATGCACAACACATTTTCAAGTTTCAAAAGGGAGCATGATGCTCGTGCAAGTAAAGTACAGGTAGTTGAGACGTGAATAGAAATTATATTATTCAACATTACAGGGGAAAATATTTGCCTCCTCAGGTGCCTTCCATCCTTAGAATCAAAGTGGGCAGTACACTGAAGCTTCCACCAGCCTCACTATCATTAAATGTGATCTATGGACAAACCGATGCTTCTTTGAGATGGTAAACAAGACAATTTCCACCAGATCCCCATGAGGTATTCTGAAACCACACACCCTAGTCATTTTAGAAGAAGAGGTCAGGAGAAAGAGCTGCCCGCAGATAAAAAGACACAGAAAAAGAAAAACAAGTATAATAAAGAAAAATGGGATGAGGAAAAAGCAAGGAAGAAAGGGATAACAGGACATTCTAGGTTTGAATGGTAAAAATACAGAGATGTGGATGCAAAGAGCTGCAGACGTGACCGGTAGAATTACAGAGGGAGTTCAGTGAGTAACTCCAGTTCGACTTATTGACTGACATAGCAAGATGAGGGTCCCCTACGCTGATTGGAGCGTTTGCTTCCATAACACTGCTTTTGGAGTCCCCCAGACTTCATTACGTGAAGAGAGATTCAGCCAGAGTGTTAAGGATGCTGATTTCTGAGAAAGACAGCACCAGAAAATACCCTATGAGAATTTAATTCCTTCGTAATGGAGTTCAGCACCTTCCAAGTTATAAAACAAAATGGTCCCATAGCCTTTCTCAGCCATCCAGATGCTTGATTTCAAAATAGCACAGGCTAAGATACAATTTAACTTTCGTTCTTATCTCTAAAATAAATGTAAGTGCATTAAGTGGCTAAGTAGAAAAATAAAGATCTCAGACTGTGCCTTAAAACCACGCCAACAGATGGGGAGGTTAGAGAGAGGAGGCTTCCAGCAGAGGCCCTTGTACCTAAGAAGGTAAACAGCAGTCTTAAAATGAAAATGATGTATGTGTTTGAAAGATTTTCCTTTATGCTTACTTACTCCAAATTCTGTCGTCTTTCCTCAGATGGTGTGCGCATCTTAGGAAGGGCTGAGCGTGAATACCATGAGCTCGATTTTTATTTCACTATTAAAGCTTCTGCTTGTGGTCTCAATATATTTAGACTCGAAGGTAAGAGACACACCAAGTAGTTTTCAAAATCCTGGGCTAAAAAAACAGAAGGAGAAAAAAAATGTGATGTTTACTTACATTAGAAGGACAACTAGTATCCAGGAAGAAAACACAGGGGCCAGATAGGAGAACATTCATAGCACTGTAGGGACCACAATTGTTAAAAAATGACCAGAACTGAATTAGGGGGCATCCTGGTCTAGTGATGGCCGAGTAGCAGCTTGACTTTACTGAATGGCTGCCTAATTCCAGTTTTTATTTTTCTCAATTATAACCACTCCTCTCATGCCAGCTGGAAGCCAATATTCTGATTCACCCTCCTCTCCTCCACTATTTATTATCTTGGAATCTGTACCCCTCCCTCTGTTCTGAAGGGCACATTTTTAATTGACATCTTCCTGGAAATATATTGGGTCAAATTAGCTGAGAAAGTGCCAAATGCACGTGAAATCCTAGTTCCTTCATAAAATGATCTCTAAAATGATGGTGTGTTTCAATTTTCATTCCCACTTCTACTTAAATCATGAGTTAACTGTACCAAAAAAAAAAAAAGAAGAAGTCTCTTGTTATCTAGTAATTTAACTTCACAAATTCCTATCATGCCTCACTCCCTTAGCAACCAAACAGGACCATCATCCATAATTAGGTCTCCTTAATGTGCCTGAGTTCTGGAGCAGGGTCGTCATTCACTAAAAATAACACATGCTATGGTCTATGAAGCAGCGCTAATGGAAGATCAGGTGAGTAAAATTCCCTTCAATAATTGTCTCACCTGGCTTTAGAAGTGATCGTGTTGGGGCACTAGGGTGTCGTCAAGTGCCCTGGCTGAGATCACATGTCAGATAATACCTTGGCGTCTTCCAAGGGCAACTGGCACTGTCTGCATAGCTGACTGACAATAGGCAAAATTAACAGAAATATATTCCCAGCTGGTAAGTGGTGGAGTGTATACTTGATTTCAGGCAATATGAACCCAGTGTCTACAGGCCTAAATATTATTCAGTGCAACCTCCTGTATACACTGGAAGGAGCAGTGATGTGCTATGCCCTTACTCATAGCAACTGGGGAAACAGCAGTAAGTTAACTGGAGGCAACTTCTGTATCATACATTTTATTTATTTTCTTTTGAAAAAATTATATTCAATTCATTTTTAGATAGAGAGGGTACATTTCTTTAGGATGGCTTAATGAAAATATAACAGGGGCTACAGAATAAGTAAGACAAATTCTTTCTCTTGAGCTTACTGGTCTCATAACCCTGGGGAAGGTACTTCACCTTTCTATACCTGGGTTCTTCATTTGTGGAATAAGGATTCATGCTTATGGTTCAGCATTGCTGTCACATGATGTTCAGCTACTAGCAAGTGCTCCATACATGTGTGGTGACAGTTATGATATTGAGATTGTTATTGCTATTGAATTCCTCTGCATCCATACATTTGGGACAATTCACCCAGCTTTATTCGGATCTCATATCATTCTGTTTTATGAAATTAATAAAGCACATATTTGAAGTTATTGATGCTCATGATTGTCACAGTTCCTTCAAAGAAGGATTTTTAATTGATTCCAATTTTTTAAATTTCTAAAGTAGTTAACAACCACACATTCTTGAGAAATATATTTAAAATATTGCTTTATGATTTACAATATTTATTAAATTTTTTTTTCCATACAATGAAGCCTCAAAGAACTGTTCTAAGTCACAAAACAGAGAAAAAAACAGAGTTAAAGCATCAAGCATAAATCCATTTGGTAGGTTGCTGAAGAAGATTAAAATTCAGATATTCTTTATATACTTTTTTTTTTCCATCATTCAAGTTGGCCAGAATTGGAGGAGGTGTTTATTAAAACACACCAACCCATGTCAAACCACATCATTACATCTCTTGGAAGTTGAGTATTGGCAGCTTGTGAGTCTATTTACAATTGCATTTCACAGGCTCTTCACTGGTGCAGACACTAGAACTTCAACTTCACTTCCTCATTAAGTATATGGAAATTATTATCAATGCATTACTCACGTTGAGGGTTCAATGGAGATTGGAAACTATTGCCATGCCCTCAAAAATGGCCTTCAGGGAAAACTGCAATCTAAAAGATCAGCAAAGAGGAAAGAATTTCGTCTGAAATGAAATCATAGGTCCCCCAACTCAGGGTTATATTTTTAGGGTGAAGAAAAGGCCTCAAGCCCTACTCGCCCTGGGCCTTGTGCATCTGGTTCAAAGTGCTTCCTCTTGTTGGTACTTCTTCAGTATCACCGTCCTAAAACATTGGTTAACAGAAGAAGGCAAAAATGCACTAGAAGAAGGTTAGTGAGGTTTCAAGAGGACAAAAATGAAAAAGGAGTAAGTTCACACCAGTTCTTTCCTTATGATTCTAAGTGAAAAAACGATAGCTTAGGTTTTCCTTTGCCTGTTATTGGTAAAATAATTGTGATTTTCTTTGGATTAGTTCAAACTAACAAATAAATTATGTCCCCAGATTAATTCATGAGTACACATATAGTTTTCATTCTCATCACTTGTCCATTTATCCTGATGACATAGTTACTTATCTAATATTTCAAAAATCTGCAAATTAATTAATTTTTTCTGATCAGGCATTGATCCCAACCAATCAAAATCAGATATTTCCCAGATTATCTCCTTCTTTTCAAGATATGTGAAGAGTTAAGATAAGTTGCTTTAGCTAGTTATTTTATTTTACTTTATTTTTTTGGTACTGGGAATAGAACCCTGGGACACTCAATCACTGAGCCACACCCCCAGCCCCATTTTTGTATTTTATTTAGAGACAGGTTCTCACTGAGCTGCTTAGCACTTTGCTTTTGCTGAGGCTGGCTTTGAATTTTCAATCCTCCTGTCTCAGTCTCCAGAGCCCCTGGGATTATAGGTGTGGGCCATTGTGCCCACCTAACTGGTTATCTTTTGACACTATGCTTTAGCATTGAGGTGCTGTTAATGTAAATGTAACAAAAAAGTCTTCAAAAATATTATAAGTTTTCTGAGGATTCTAGCCCTAAAAACCAACCCAATTTGAAATATGCTTGTTAGGGAAAATGTTCAACATAGTAGCTAAAGAATATGGTTTGATTCAGATAAATCTGGGTTCAAATAGTAATGCCAGGTACTCTAGGGCAAATAAACAGCCTATGTCTCCAGATCTGTATGCATTTTGGTGGAAATTACTTCTACCTCAGGGTTTGCTGTTGGAATTAGGTGAGAGTATTTACATACTATATCTGGTTTATAATCAGGAGTGCAACAGATGACAACAATATTATGGAATATATCAGAAGGGAAATGAGTGAATAAGCTATAGGCAGTCTCCTAGGGTACCCTTCCCTGCATGATGCATCTTCCCACAACGTGGCATAAATTGGAACCATCAAGATCTCTGCACACTGGGCAACTCATTACCAGAATTGCATACTTAGTTGGGGGTCAGCAGAGAAACACTCTGGCATTTAGGTGTGTGCAGGGAGCTGGCTTAGCATCTGTCTGCATGTTACCCTTGTCCAGATGGTCCTATGTTACCGTCGCTAACGTGAGCACTCGAGGTCACAAATCTCCCCCACTTTCTCTCTTCATTGACCCCACATTCTCCTTTATAAAATCAAGAAAGAAAACAATGATAAGCTCACCATCCAAGCACAAACACCCATTCATAAGTTTGATAAGATTTCTTCCATGGAATACTGCCATAGTCGAGGCTTCTAATATAACAAACCAAGCTGTTGGTTGACTATTACTCACTGTGTAGCTATGGCCACATGTGCTTGTGCACAGTCACCACCCTGCATCTAGCATATTATCATTTATTTCATTGTGCTATAAAGTGTGCAGGGATGCAGAGGATGGAAAGCACCAAGGCACTCTGGTGCAATTCAATTTAGTCGAATATCAGACATCCACACAGTGTAAATGGAACATGAGTAAAGAATCTGATCCAACTGCCTACTGGTGTAATTGACTCAACAGAGCCAGCCTGTGTCATTAGTCCTATAAACAGTTGCATTTACAACAATAAAACTGAAAAGCATGGAAATTAAAAGCTGTTAGGATTTTCTCTGGTGTGCATTTATCTTTGAAGAAGTGTGTACACACTCTAAACAAATTTTTTTAAATCTCTTTGGTAAACTGGCATCACAGTAACCTGTGTCAGCAATGCCTTATATATCAAATGGTGATCAAATTTGAAAAAGGTGAAATGAGAGTAGGATACAGTGGGATGATGTGCTAACTTAATTGTCCAACACATGTATTCAGTGTTAATTGAATGACATGGCATCCAGTTTCTGAACAGTAATCTAGGGTTATATCTGGCAAATAGAAGTTATTCTGGAGAATACTTTAACACAATATTCATTACCATACAGAATTATGCAGCTTAAATAACAGTTAGCTTGAAAATTTAATCTGTGGTTTCTTGATAGTACTTCTCAGTGGCTGTACTATTTGATGGACAAGTTTCCCCCTTCCTGCAGTGTTTGCTTGATTAGTGGAACCCTATCAAAGGAGCAGATAGCCATCTGTAAAAGTGGTCATTCTGCTTACCACTGCCACCTCTGTCCCTTTTACAATGAAGGTTGAGCATGTTCTCTGCATTCCCATGTCAAGAGTGAGAAACTTGAGTGTCACTCTATCTCTGGTGAGATGTCACTGGACGACTTAACAAAAAATTGAGAGCATATATTACAAGACTAAAGTGCAGAGTCCAGAGGCTGTTAAAGTTCTCATTAAGAGATGCTTCTGTACACTGAGCATTGGTGAATTAGTATTCTGTCTGAAAATCATCAGGTAAAGATGGCTTTAATTTGAGAGATATGGTTGATGGAGGGGAAACATTTATGGATTTTGATAGCAGCTGTCCTCATAGGTTATGCGATTGGCAGTAGGAATGTGATGACAATTGAGATGACATAAGAATGTGACATTTCAGGCCTCCCTGGTATAGGCAGCTTGGACAGCCCTTAGCATAGGTCCAGAAAGCCTTCATTTCTAAACCGTGGCCTGGGATTCAATACACACAAAGACTGAGAGGAGGCAGGATGGCTCATTTGAGGTTTGTCCCTATTTCCTTAATTTCATATTATTCCTCATTGAGACAGAACAATGAACTTATTGGTTTTCTGATTTATCATAAAATCTGTCTCCCTCTAATAAGGAGAACCATTTTTTCCAAACATATATTTAAACTATTGAATTTCAAGAAAGGAAAGAAAAAAGCAAAGGTTTAAATAACAAATTCTACTGCAGCAACATAAACATTTATAACACATTTTGTTTTTCCAAGAAAAACAAACATTATCTTAAATCAAACTTCTATGTATAGAAATTAAATTCCTAAAGAAGCAATATAATGTAATCCCTCATCTCTAACTGTATAAATCTATATATTAAATATAGTTAGAAAATAATCAAAAATACATCTAAAATCTTAAATGGCTTATGAGATCTATGTGCTATATTCACATTAATTTTCAGATCCTAACATTATGAAACATATGAGAATTTTTGACCTCCTCAATCTACTCAAACTTTCAATAATAGACATGCATGTGTCAGTCAATTTAGTTTATGTTTAAAATGATAAAAATGTTTAAAATGATAAAAAATAAACCATAGTGCAGCTTAGCTCAGTTTACCCGTTTATTTTCAAAAAAACCAACAAATCTATCCTCATATTTTTTGGTGAAAATGCTAATAAGGAAGTAATTCTATAGTGTCTTCCACGGGATTTTTTCATGTTTGTAAAGTTTTGGAACTCATATCCAAAATGTACATCTAACAAGTACTTTAAACAATTTTCTGTTAAACAGTTTAAATATATCGAGGAACAGTGGAGGAATCAGAATAGCCAGTCCTTACAGCTGACAGCTTCTTGTCCCCAGACCACACTAAGGGATTTGAAGGGGCTACATTGATGGGAATGGGAACCTATTTCACCAAAGAAGAGACAGGTGCCAAAATTATTTGCAAGTAAAATGTTTTAAGCAAAATATGGAAACAGTGCTAGTTAACAAGATCCTGGAAAATGACTCTGTCAGAACTATAGGAAGTAGAATTACAAAATATTGTCTTTCTTGTGCGTTCAAAACCAGGGGAATCAAAAACAGAAGTTGAGTTTGACCAAGAAACTTTCAGTTACCCATTTTTTCTTATTCATTGTAGCCTCCAACTCATAAAACAGTAAATAAAAATGATACATACAAAGGAATGAAGAATAATTCGAATAACATAACACAGATTCCAGTTAGTTAAAACTTGAAGGAGTATCTGAGCAGAAGTATGGAAGAGATGAAGTATGGAAGAGATCATGTAGCTGACCAAAGACTGGATTACAAGGGAGCATTTCAATTATATGTAAAATGTTACCTAGACATAGGCTCTGGAGACTGAGCATATTCTGTAAGTTCTTTTCTTTTCTGTTTTGAGAAAAGAAACCAATAAACTAAGAAATTGTAAAGTGCCAATAAACTAAGAAATTGTAAAGGCACATTGTCTTACCAGTTCTGTCCACTGACTTGATAGCTTAGAATTGATTTTATTCTGCAAAAGGTCAGAAAGAATGTTTTGTTTTGTAAATTGCAGACTGAAATGAGGAATGTCTTATAGTGGGTGTTAGAAGAGAACCAAGAGTAAATACTAGCTGGGAAAAAGGATAGTGGAAAGCAATTGAGACCTCATATTAGTTTTCATGCCTGCATGTTACAGACTGAATAATGTTCCTCCAAATTCACGTTAAAGCCCTAACATCCAGCTGAAGATAGGGCCTTGAAGAGGCACTCAAAGGGGTTGAAACTCTAATCCCAAATGGCTGTTGTTCTTATAAAAAAGTGGAAGGGACACCAAAGCCAGGTTGATGCACACAGAAAAGCCTACATGAAGATACACTGAGAAGATTGCCCTCTGTCAGCCAAGGAGAGATGCCTCAGGAAAAACTAAAGCTGCCAACACCTTGATTCTGGACTTCAGCCTTCCCAACTGTGAGAAGTTAATTTCTGTTGTTTCAGCCACTCAGTCCATGGTGTTACAATGGCAGCCCTAGCCCATCACTATACATTATACTTTTGCATTTTTAATTCATTCTTATACAATTATCATAAAATTGTATGAAATGGATACTTTGTTTCAATTTATTAGGGGAGAAAGGGAAGTTCAGTTTCTAAGTAATTAGCTTGAGTTTACAAAACAGGCAAAGAAGGAACGCAGATTTGAATCCATGTCTCTGACTCTGACTACCATGAAACTCTTTCACCTCAACTCACTGAGATAAAAGCTGGATTCACCAAGAGCAGTGGATATAAATTGACTCATTACTGGATGAGTTCAGAAATAAATCGTCTCTTAGAACCTCATTTTACTTACACACAGAAGAAGGATATGCATCATCTTGCAGGAATCTTGTAGCAGAATGAAAGAGCTGATCCACTGATTGCATTCTACATGTGTTTAATCCATGTTAGTTCCTCTGTTCACTGTGATTTCCCCCAGGTTACACAGGAAACAAAACATGGTTCCCCAGCTTTATTGGGGTATGGCTATCATACAGTCAACCACCTGTAATTACACATTGCGATCTCTTTTGACATACACACATGAAAACATCACAGCCGACAAGAGAGTGAATGTAGCCCTCACTTCATAATTCCCTCCTGCCTCCTTGGACTTCCTAGCTCCCAACACTCCCACAAACTCCAACATCCCATGTTTTTTGTCCAGAAGTGTTATAGTTTTAGGTTTCATGTTTAGATCTTCGTTCCATAATGAGTTTATTTTGCATGTGCTAAAAGGAATAAGGTACTATGTTTTGCACTCAGTTCTACAAGAAACACTTGTTCAAAGGTTACGTTTTATCCACAGAATTATCTTCCTATCTTTGTAAAAATTGATTATCCATTTTATATGTGTTCTGACTCTGAATTCTATTCTGTTCCAGTTTTAGTCAACTTTTTATTGCTGTGACTGGAAGAACTGATAAGAACAATGTAAGAGGAGGAAAAGTTGGTTCACAGTTTCAGAGGTCTCAGGTCATAGATGGCTGACTCCATTGCTGTAGGCCCAATGTGAGGCAGAACATGATGGAGTAAGGGAATGGCAGAGGAAATCAGCTCAGGACATGGTAACCAGAAATCAAAGAGAGAGAGAGAGAGAGAGAGAGAGAGAGAGAGCGCTCTACTCATTAGAGTTGAAACACAAACTCTCTAAAAAGCTTTCTCTCAGCAAAAGAAACAATCAAGAATGTGAAAAGAGAGCCTACAGAGTGGGAAAAAAATCTTGTCCACACACACTTCAGACAGAGCACTGATCTCCAAAATTTATAAAGAACTTACAAAGCTGTACACCAAAAATGCAAAGAGCCCAATCAATAAATGGGCTAAGGAACTGGGCAGACACTTCACAGAAGAGGATATACAGGCTATTAACAAATATATGAAAAAGTGCTAATCATCTCTAGTAACTAGAGAAATGCAAATTAAAACTACCCTAAGATTTCATCTAACTCCAATTAGAATGGCTATTATCAGGAATACAAGCAATAACAAGTGTTGGTGTGGATGTGGGAAAAAAGGCATACTTGTACATTGCTGGTGGAGTTGCAAATTGGTGCAGCCACTCTGGAAAGCAGTATGGAGATTCCTCAAAAACCTTGGAATGGATCCACCATTTGACCCAGCTATCCCACTCCTCAGTTTATACCCAAAGGTCTTAAAATCAGCAAAGTATAGGGAATGCAGCCACATCTATGTTCATAGCTGCTCAATTCACAATAGCTAGATTGTGGAACCAACCTAGATGCCCTTCAATTGAAGAATGGATAAAGAAACTGTGGTATATATACACAATGGAATATTACTCGGCCATAAAAAAAGAATACAATTATGGCATTTGCTGGTAAATGGGTGGAGTTGGAGAATATCATGCTAAGTGAAATAAGCCAAGCCCAAAAAACCAAAGGACGAATGTTTTCTCTGATCAGTGGATGCTGATACCTAACAGGGGTGGGGTGGGATGGGGGAGTGGCAGGGGTTATGGGGGGGATAGTAAAGAATGGAAGAGGAAGGGATAGGGAGGGGGTGGAGGAAAACGGGACGGAAGGGGGCAGGAAAAATAGTAGACTGAGACAGACAGTACTACCCTATGTAAATGTAAGATTATATGAACTGTGTGAATAAAAAATAAATTAAAATAAATAAATAAATAAAACACAAACTCCAGGGGCATTTTCTCAGAGACCAACCTCCTCCGATCACTCCCTATCTGCCAAAAGTTATCACCCAGTTAATCCACATTAGTGGATTAATCTACTGATTCAGTTCCAACTCTAATGATCTAATCATTTCACCTCTGAATTTTCTTGCATTGCCTCACACATGAGCCTTTGGGGACACCACATATCAAAACCATAAGAGCCCCCTTGGTTATAATTGTCTAACTTTACAGCAATGTGGTCTTTACTATTGTTGCACTTACAGTGATTCTTAAGACCAGGTAGTGTTAACTCTCCAGCTTTGCTCTTTATTTCAAAGTTACTTTGGTTGTTCTAGACCTTTTATGTTTTCACATAAAGTTTTGAATCAGTTTGCCAATTTCTCCAGTAAAATCCTGCAGGAATTTTAACTAGGATTGTGTTGAATTTAAATATTGATTTGGGAGAATTGACATCTTACAAATAGAAGGTATTTAGGTCCAAGAACAAGGGTTTGTCTTCCCCATTTATTCTTTCATTTTGGTCTGCAAAATTTTGTAATTTTTGATATGGAAAACTTACACATCTTTTGTCAGATTTTATTCCTTAATGTTTTAAATTGAATAATCCTATTGTAAACATTGCTTCTTAAAATTTCAATTTTGAATATTTATTGCTAGAACATATATAAATCGATTTTTATGTATCAAACATGTGTTATGACTTTGCTAAAATTGCAAATTGATTAGCTTTAGAAGCTTTTGGTATTATCTTGAATTTTCCACAAGCATGTATTCTTAATAAATCTTTTTATTTTGTTTGTTCTTCCTTTCCAATCTGGATGCCTTGTATTTATTTTTGTTACTTTGTTGCACTGGATAGAATTTCTAATACAATGCTGCACAGCAGTGATGGGAATGAGAATTATTGCTTTATTCCTGGTCTTAGTTTTTTAATATTAATTAAAATGTTAGATTTAGTTCTTCCCAGATGTGCTTGTCAGGATCAGAAAGTTCTCACCAACTCCTTGATTGCTGATAGCTTTCTAAAGTTTTTAATCAGGATTGATGTTAGATTCTGTCAAATGCACCCCCCCCACTGACAAGATCATACAGATATTACTTTCTAAGTTTCTTAATTTGGCAAAATAGCTTCATTTCTCAACTGTTGAACTAAACTTGGACTAAGCCTCTTTTTGTCATGATACACTATCCTCCATATTTATTATTATATTTGATTTCCTGTAATTTTCTTTTAGATATGGCGCTACTAAAGTTTTCTTCTTGAGAAAGTTTTAGCAGTTTTGATCTTTCATGGAAATGGTCTCTTTCCTTTCTTGCTAAATTTATTAGCCTAAAAACTGTACATAATACCCCTGTAATATCTTTGTAATGATTAGATATTATATAGTGATTTGACTTTTCTTATTACTGATAATGAAAAAAAAAAGTGAAATCATCTCACTTTTTTTCCTGATCACTATGGTGAATGGTTCAACAAGATTTTTTCTGAAGAATTTTTCTTTTATTGTTTTTTATCCTCTATTTCATGTTTCTTCTTCCATTCTTATTATTTCCTTTCTCTTTCTTGTTGGTGGTTTTAGTCATATTTTCAGTTTCTTAAGAAAGAAGTTATACACTGATTTGAGGCCTCTCTATTCTACTGCATGTAAGTTGTTATTATATAGATGGTTAGTGCTATGAAATTTCCTGTTGGTACTAACACAATAACACCCACAAAATTGATGTTTTCACTTTTATTGAAACTACTTAATATAATTTTACTGACTTACTTAGAACCATGGGTTATATATAAATCTGTTATTTAGTTTACAAACAACTGGGAATTTTCCAGAGATCTTTTTGTTATTTTTTTTCTGATTTAATTCCATAGTGATCACAGAACACATTTTTAAAGCTTTAAATTATTTTGACTTATGACTGTTTACAACGAAAAGATTAGACTACCTTGATAATCATACCATATACATTTGAAAATAACGTGTATTCTACTATTATTGAAAACAACGAGTCAGATGATTTTTGTTTGTTTTTATCATTATTGGTCTTTCTCTAGTTAATTATTAAGAAAGGAACATTGAAGTCTCCAGAGTTTCTATTTCTCCTTTTAACTCTCTAAGGTTTGTCTTTGCTCATTTAAAGTGTTGTTATTAGATGCACAAAAATTTCAGACTGTAATATTCTCCAGATAAAGTGACTTATTTATTATTATGGAATGGCTTTCTTTTTTCCCAGGCAAAATAGTCTTTAAACTGAAATATGTTCTATCTGCTATTAATAAAGGTGCTTCAGGTTTCTGTTTGTTGGTCCTATCATAGCATGTGTTTTTATGTTCTTTTTAACTTTATGTTTTTCATTTAAAGAATAGGTTTTTATACTCAACAAATAATTGAGTCTTACTTTTAGATCCAATTCCAGATTCGCTCCTTTTTAATGGAAATCTTAGACCATTTATACTTAATCTAACCACTGATATGTTTAAAATAACTATTTTCTTACTATTTCTTTGTTATCTGTTTCAATTTGTTCCTTTTCTCCTTTTTCTTCTTTTATTGCTTTTGTATGAATTTTGTGTAACTTTCATTTCCCTTTATAGTTTTTATTGGTTTATTCCCAATAATTCTGGAAAGATCTGAAACAGTTTTATTTTGCTTTTATCCTTTGGTGCTTTGTTTCTCTGCTGTTTGCATTCTTCCTGAGAAGAGACCTACTATAATTGTTCTCTGTGTTCTTATGACTTTAAAGGGACTCTTTCTCTAGATGCTTTTAAATTTTTCCTCTTATCACTGATTTTCACTGATATAATCTGGTTTGATTTCCTTCTGTGCTCTGTGTGCATTGAGTTTCTTGAATCCATGGGCTTAGACTTTTTATCTTATTTTTAAAATGTTATGTCATTATTTATTTAGGAATATCTTTGATCTCTCCTCCTTCTCTCCTTGGGTGGTATCCAATCATATGTGTATCAAGCTGCTTGAAATTTACCCACAGCTTACCAATTTTTTAAAAAATGTTTATTATATTTCCTCTATATATGTCTTTTTGGATTGTTTCTATTCTGCATCTTCAATTTCACTTATCTTTCCTTTGGCAATGTCCAATCTGTTGTTACTACCATCCAGTACAATTTTAAGTACAGTGATTGTGCAATTTGCCTGTAGAAGTTTGATTTGGATCTTTTTATATTTTCATGCTTCCACTTAACCTTCTGAGCAGATGGAATCCAGATATAATACTTGCTTCATATCATAGTGTGTGCATGCTCACATCTGTGTCAGTACTTTATCAGTTTCAGTTGATTGATTTTTCTCTTCATTATCATCATATTTTCTTGCTTCTTAATATGACCAGTAAAGCTCGTTTGGATGCCAGGCTTTGTGACCTTTATCTTTATTGGTGTTTGATATTCTCTGCATTCTTATAAAATTCTTGAGCATTAGTCTTCAATGCAGTTATTTGGAGACAAATTGATCCTTTCAGATTTTCATTTTAACATTTGTTAAGCAGGATCAGAGTTTTGTCAATCTATAGCCAATTATTCCCCACATTAGGTAAAGACCTTTGGGAGACTCTACCCAGTTTTCTGGTTGATAGAAGCAGGAAAGTCCCTGGGTACCAAACGTGATTTTTTTCTTATCCTCTGTGAGATTCTTTCCATGGTGTCATGTGCAGATCACACTATGCTGAGTGTTCATGGTGACCCCTTTCCTGTACTATCTCCAGAAAATTGTAACCATGTCAGTCTTTCAGGTCTCTCTCATTGACTCCAGTAGTCTACCTCCCTGTGTAGTAGCTCAGAAACTCTCATTAAGGTTATGAATATTGGACAATCACTTATTTTCTTTAACATTTCTCGGGGATAACTGCCCCTTTTTGCCTGATGTCCAGAGTCTTAACAAACCATGGATGCACACAATTTTTCTTTTTTTTTCAGTAACTTACTTAATTTTAATTGCTCATGATGGGAAGATCAGTCTTGCTCTAGTTACTCCTGCTTGAAAGAAGCCCTAGCCCCAAAGCATTCTTTATCAGGTAAATTATTACTAAAGGAAAAACTATTAATAGATGATTTATCTCATAATTGAGGAGAAATAGTTAATAAGGACAATGATGAGTGTGATTGTA